>CAOLHI010004215.1:0-127959 GCA_948474755.1 Ctenosaura bakeri
ATTCCCAGGATCTTTTTCAGTGCCAGACTCTGCTCATGTGAAGAAAAGTATATTTGAGCATGTGTAAAGTCCATTCAGTATCCAGGAACAGCTTGCCACCAAGCAGGAACAGTCTGCCACAAGGCACCAACTTATACCATGCACAGACACATGCAAACACTTCTCTCTTTGTAGAAGTTAACCTTGCTTGACCATAATGTAGATTTATGCTAATTACTTCCAGTGACACAGGTGTCTTAGTCGACTAGAGCAAAAGCAATGAATCTAAACACTACCCTATTTATTACCGCATTATCTTTTGTGAACTAAAGGCTACTATATCAGAAAAGTGAAGTACCGGTATTTTCCTCAATAGGCAGATATAATGTACACACATTGGTACTTTTAATAAAATGTAAACAGTGACTCGGCTTTCCAGTTTTGTTGCTGAACTGAAAGTTGGCACACTTCAACAATGATATTTCAGCATAAAATACCTGGACTGAAATAATAAAGTTTGATTCAGTTGGTAAATTATCACCTTTTACAGCTATTGTGAATTGTCACTGCATACATTAAAGACACTGTCAGACTGTGTGCTTTGCATCTTTGCCATTTTATTTGCACTGTTCACATTTTTCCCAAGTATGTGAGAGAGAACACATAAGCTCTGAGGATAATATGTTATGCATGTGATGAAGTGGACTCCAGTCCATGGAAATGTATGTTAGGTCTTTCAGTCTCTATAGACTTAGCACTGTTCATGTGAATTCAGTGATTGGAATTGAAAGGTTAGAATATAACCAATTCAATGGAACTTAACAAGCTTAAAAAACACATACCCATGCCCCATGATTATTTAGCTAAAAAAATGTAATGCTACTGATTTTTCATTTTGATTAGTTTTGGAAACACTTACCTAAAATCAGGGATTTTCTCTGCCAAGCCAAAGTCACCAACTATAGCAGAATATCCATTCTCATCATGCTTTATTAAACAGTTCTGAAAGAAAGGTAAGAAATTAGTGTTGCCTACATTTGAATACTACTATTAGAATATTAAAATTATGAAGCAAGATCTGTCTTAATGCATATAAAACACAGAAGGGGATAGGTCTGTGAAAGTGGTAGACAATGAAAGCATAAGTGTGGGACAACTTAATTAAGTATAGTTTGTTTCTATCATAGTTTAATATAGTATACACTTCCTGTACAATGTTGAGCACAACACAAAAACACAGCAGGAGGCAGAAGTGGGCTTCTCCCAAGTGGTATTCTGAAATATCAATAAATTCAGATCCTCCAGCCTGCTCATATAAAGAACAGTGCGGGAAAATTAGGGGGAAGACTTTTCAATATTGAATCTTTAATGCTCTTCTTAAGCATGTAGCTGGTTGTTTGTCTGAAACATTATTTGTTTTAACCTGAATCAGATGTACCACATGAAGTTCACTCTGGGATTTATAAATTTACACAAGGTCAACTGAATCAGGCCAACCCAACACACACTAAAGCTTCTCAATTATGGCCTTTGTTATCTCTCATCAAAGAATGCATTCATTCAGTTTGCTAGTGGTTAAATATTTGCTCACTGCAAAATACAGCTAAACCCTAGAGGGATAACATTAATCATACTGCAGTGCTAAAACCATGATGGAAATTCAGCACACTCAGTGCAGAAATAATCATGTGCTAATAAGAGGTGATTTACAAGAAGGGCTTCTCCTCACCCGCAGTTAGTGCTGTCAAATGGCAAGCCATTTCCCAGCATTTAAATATAGCATAAAATGAAATTGAGCTTTCTTCTATGGTTTATAGACTTCCTATCCTGAAGATGGAGGATTTTAAGAATAAATTATCTTGCAGGAAAGCAAGCAATGAATATCAGCATCAGCACATCTGTCCACTGTTAGGTTTACAAATATTGCAAGGGAAACCTTTAAATCCTGACTAAGAACTGTTTTCACTGAAATTAAGAAGAGTACAGAAGTGTTTTTTGTATTTTGTAAACAAGGGATTTGGGAAATCAAGTCAGTCACATCTTCTTAATTCCATGGTGTTCCAGGCAGGTCTGCCATGTACTATGCTCCATCCACAAATAAAGCAGCTTCACTTTAAATTTAATCGCTAAAACAAATTTGCTGAAACCCATGCACACAGAAGACTAATAACTAAATTATAAGTTATGAATCTAAGCACTAATATTACACACAGTGCTCAGCGCAATTTATGGATATGTTTGGTTGAAAAGAATTGTTCTTCTTCAGAAGGCTGTGCAAGTCCTTATTCCACTAGGACTAGTACATGTTTGCCCAAGAGATTCTATGAAAGTAGGATCCCTGCTTGATTGCAATCTCCTCTGGTTCCTTAATGACTTAGTATTAAATGCCAGAGAGCACAACAAGGACATATTTTACCATACTGGCCAAATTAAGGGACAAGCAAGTGATATTATCACTGATAAAGAACTTTGTCTTCACATATCTACAGATATTAGTTACAGAAAATGGTTTAGCAATTTCTTAAACTCTTGCTTAGTTTTGCTTCAGTCTGAAATCCTTGGAGCTACACATCAAAGTATTGTATTAAAGATTTTACATGTATCTGCTATGAATTACAAAAAGGTTAAAATCTAACATATACAAGTATACTCAACTTCAACCTCAGGTGCTTATGTATTGTCCAACCTGGGCCAAGCCTCCACAGAAGACCTTTGAAAAGTTTGCACTGATATTTATATTGATATTATTTTGATTTACAGATCGGTCAGCCTAACTTCAATACCAAGAAAAATATTAGAATGGATTATATAAGGGAGTCAATCTGTAAGTATCCTGGTGACAATGCAGTGATCAGGAGGAGCCAGCATGGATTTGTCAAGAACAATTCCTGCCAAACTAATCCGATATCTTTTTTCGATCAGGTCACTAGTTTAGTAGATGGTGGGAGTGTAGTGGATATCATTTATCTGGATTTCAGCAAAGCATTTGATAAAGTCCACTATAATATTTTGATTAGCAAACTGACTAAATGTAGAACAGATAGAAACGCAGTCAAATGGACCCATAACCTGTTGGAAAACCATGCTCAAAGAGTTGTCATCAGTGGCTACCCTTCAAACTTGAAGGAGTTCTTGAGCGGAGTGCCTCGGGGTTCTATCCTAGAGCCTATCCTACTCTTCAACACTTTTATTAATGACTAAGATGACAGGGTAGAGGGAATCTTTATTAAGTCTGTGGAGGACACAATACTAGGAGGAGTGGCTAACACACTGGAAGATAGGAATAAAATTAAAAAATACCTAGATAGCAAAGAAGGCAAATGCTATTTTAGCCTTCATTAATAAAAGCATAGTTTCCAAGTCAAGGGAAATAATAATCCCACTATATTCTTTCCTGTTCAGAGCTCATCTGGAGTACTGCATTCAATTCTGGGCACCTCACATTAAGAAGGATATAGACTGAGCAGTGACATGAATGCCCTCTTTAAATACCTCAGGGGCTATTGTAGAGAGGAGGGGACAGACCTGTGCTCTACTGTTCCAGGAAGGTAGGACCAAGTCTAATGGACTGAAGTTACAGGAGAGTAGATTTCATTTTAACATTAGAAGAAACTTATTGAAAGAGAGTGGTTCAACAATAAAACTGATTACAGAGAGAAGTGGAGGGGTCTCCTTCTCTAGAACTCTTCGAAAACAGGCTGGACAGCTATGTCCTGTGGATGCTTTAGCTGGAGATACTGAATTGAGCAGAGGTTGGACTAGATGGCCCATGAGACCCCTTCCAACTCTATGACTCTGTGATAAACAAGGCAATTAGGGTGATAAGCAAGTTTATTCTGAATACTTAACATTTCTATACAGGCTTTGCAAATAAGTCTTTTATCATGAAGACTCCATACTAAAGAAAAGATGGAATATAAATAAAATAATAATAACATACGTATGTATACATATATGTATAAAGGACTTAATCCAAACAGTAATAGAAATGCATTTAGTCAGTAGGAGTGGATCAGCTTGCGTTCCCCTTGAAAAAAAATAGGTGTGCAGTTGATGCTAGTATGTTTCCAATCACAATTCAAAGTGCTGTCCACCACCTTTGGAGCATGAAATAGATAACTAAAAGACCTCAGTACTTCCCATTTCCCCAATCCACTAAGGTCACTCAGAGAAGTTCTTTGCATGTCACACCATCCACAACAATCTGAAATAAGGCTGATATGAACATCTGTTGTTTCATTCAGCCAATACCATCTACTGACAATTCTTAAGCAGAACATTTTGCACGCTGAGTTACCAAGCAAGTGATGTGAGACTTTCTGCAGATAAATCATGCACTCTGCACAGAGCTATGGCTCTTCCTAGGCAGATTCAGGTTCTTTGAAACATATTGCTGCACTGCTCATATAAAATGGTCCAACAATACATTGACAAACCTGGCTGTGGAGGCAAAGTTTACATGATCTAAGCTGTGCCTTAGGCAGAAATCACTACTGAAAGTCTCTTAAAGAAGCTCAAGTCAGGCTCTAAGGAGTTAATAAATGTTTATGCATAAACAGATGTGAGCGACCATAAAGCTCCTTTTGTGTGTTTGGGGAGCTTAACATCTGCTTTGCACAGTGTAATTCTGCTAAGGAAGTGCAACATTCATTTTTTTGCTCCCTCATAAAGAACAGATATCCACTAGAAATAACTTTGCCATGCTACATGTAGTTTCCATTGATTTTCACTGTGTTATAGAAAGTGAATTCCTCTGAAAAGAACTGCTTTATACTCAGGTTTGTCATTGCAGTTTCATTCATATTGGCAAGAACACCAATCAGGTGCAAACTTGTTCTGTCAAATGGTAATGACAGATGAGTCAGGCAACAGCAAACTTATAGTTCCTCACGATAAGATAATATTCATGAAACATTATATAGCCATTACTATAAGGTGGGACAACTGAGAGAAATGCTGCTGGTTACCAAAATATTCTTGCCAATAGAGGCTTTTGATATGTCATGTATTTGTTATGATAGACAGGAATATTACAGGATAATTAATATGTGGTCTATAGAACTGGGAAGGGGTAAGAGGGAATTATTCTTTTTTCAAAATCTTGAAAAAAGGCTAAAAAAAGACAATGAGCAAATCCATCTAGACTTTCTCACAATATGGTCTAAAATGGGCCTAAATCAAACTAGAGTAGGGTCAGTCAAACTACAGTAGATTCATTGGGTCAACAGAATTTACACTTATTTTTATTGATCCTGTGGATCTATTCTATTTGGGACTAACAAGTGGACTTAAACCTTAGTGCGTGCATGTATCTACATCTCCCCCTTTTAGAGGTTTCCAAGTGTCTCTCTTAAGTCATCTTTTGTCATTCTGAAAACAACCTATATATTATCCCCTACAGTACATATGTGAAGACAGAAACTGTGGCTTGCCTAAGTCAGTTGGTAAGTTAATAACCGAACTGAAATTCAAACTAGAGTTTTCTCAATTTGTTGCTCAGCCTCTTAACCAGCACGCCACAGTCAATATGCTTGTGGTATCAGTAAAAATATTTTATAATTGTAGCAATCTAAGTACTAAGTACTATTCAGCTAAAATGTTTTATTCTAATATTTCACATATAAACTAAAGTCGTCAGTGGCCAAGCTTTCACACAATTAACAATTAATATTTGGCCTCTGTTTGGAATGAATTTCATGAAGACCACAATTCAACTACAAAATCAGTATAGTGAAATCTGGAAAGATTCTACAACAAGAGAAAGACATTTTGGATACTTTTCTTTCCAGCACTAGGGACAATAACTCTTTATTCCACTTTTAGTCCATCCCCACAGAGCTGGCAGACTGTAAAAGTGCACCCAAGCCGGTCATTTGCAGCTCTGATATGTGAGCTTCTATTGTTAACTCTGATGCATCTTATTTATGGAATATTTTAAAAATCATGATCACTATTTTTAAAATAATGTCTCTCTTTGTGAACATCTCATGATTGATCCAGGCTTGCCCCCCATTCCCTTAAATCTTCCCTGTGTTGGCAAGGATCTAAAAGTTAATAATAATGGGTCGTTCCTGATCAATCTTTGTATTAGCAATACCTTTTAAATATTAAACGACTTTGAAGGGTTCCCAAAAACTGATGGTTTTACATATAATTCACCCGTTGGGAGAAGTACTATCGATTATGTAATAATCAGTCCTAAGTTGTTGAGTCTAATTGCCAGTTTTGATATCTGTCATAGGACAGAAAGTGACTATCTACCTCTATGTGTTTCCCTTAATCTATCTGAGTCAGTGCTTTCACCTTTTAGGAGTGATTTGACTCTCCATAGATATGAGAGAATGAAGCGTATCTGTTGGGATCCTAAAATCGAAGATTTTATTGGCAATATCAGTTGTCATATCCAACACCTCCTAGGGTTTGTTCCCCATCGATGCTCGGTATTCCCCCCTTGCAGGGTAGGATTCCGGATTATTTTCAAACTATCTCATTGTTGATGGCAAGGAAGGCCTTTCTGCTTGTAAGGTTGAATGTACATCTCTCAAATGTGACTAAGGGTAGATATCTACAGACCCCTTTTCTGAATCGTATATGCCATTGTGCTCAAGCTCCTGACGTTCTCCATCATATTGTATTGTTCTGCCCATTGTATATAATTCCAAGGAAAAAGTTGTTAAGGAGATTATTGGAAAGGAATATCTGTTTGGATAGGTTATCAGTGGAATACTTATTGGAAGATCGGAATCCGCATATTACTAGGCTAATGGCCAACTTTCTGGTGGAGGCAACAAACTTATGGCTTAAATTTTCTAAAAATGATTGTTGAAGTTTTATTGTAAATGTATATGTTGTAGTATGCCTAATAAAGGTTAATCAGACTATCAGACTATCACAATGTCTTGTGTTTAATAGCATCTCCTTTTATGAGTTAGTGCTATCACAATATATGACCCTCCGGGTGTTAAATTTCTGATTGTTCTCCAACATTCAAAAATATCAAAACATTTGTAAGGAAAGATAAAGAATTTCCATATTACTAGCTGCAACTGGAAATAGTAGCAGTGACAAAAGATCTCGAAAAGAAGATTTTGTACAATATTTTATATTTCTATTTTTGTTGTTGCAGGCTTTCAAGTTATTTTTGACTTATGGCTATCCTAAGGCAAATTTATCATGAGGTTTTCTTGACAAGATTTGTTTAAAGGGCGTGTTGCCTTTGCCCTCCTCTGAGGCTGAGAGAGTGTGACTTGCGCAAGTCACCTAGTGGGTTAAAACGGGTAAGTGGGGATTTGAAACATGGTCTCCCAGAGTCCTAGTCTAGCACTTAAACCACGACACCAGACAGACTCCCATTGCTATTTTACCCACTCCTGAAACAGTTTCTGAAGGGAAACCACTAACTGACTCAATCTGACCTGACAGCAGTTTAATTTACCGGCAGAACAACAAGATTCATTTGGAATTACTGGGAGTATTTTGATGTGCAACAAGTTTTAGGTTTGCAACTTTTTAATCTTCTACACAATTTGGCTCTCTGAATTTGAGTAATAAGGGGTTAGAATACTTTTTGGAAATCAAACTGAAGAAATCCAAGTTGTTCAACTGTCTTCCAAGAAACACAATCCTAACCCATTTACTTTGACCTCTACTTCAGGTTAGTTTCCTCTCAGATATCTACACAACATGAGTTGTTCTGGGAAAGTTTAATCCACTAAACTATGTTTCAGTGTTTTCTCAAAATCCTTTAAAGTGACAATTTACATAACAGTTTTACTGCTGGAGGCACAGAGAGGGGCAGGAGAGCAAAACTACCCAAGAATATTAGCTGTCCACAAAGCATAACACATCTATTGTAAAATCATTTCAGCTGATATAGTACCTTAGATGTCAGATCTCGATGGAAAATGCCTTTGTAGTGAAGGTAACAAAGTCCCAGAGCAATGTCCAGGGCCAGTTTCACTCTCACTGTCCATGGTAGGTGCTGATTGCCATCTAACAACTGTTCCAAGTTGCCACAGTTGATATACTGGGGGGAAAAAGATTTAAAAATAAAATTACAGTTTAAACTGAACTCAAAACAAAGCAGTTCTTGAGAAAAAACTGGCAGACTTTTTGGCTAGGGTGCCAAACATGTTTATATTAATCACATACTATGCTGTGAACCCTAACAACTCTGCAAGGTAACTACATCAGGACATTTCAAAACTGCTCAGATGACTGTCAAGAGTCAAGCAGAAAACCAGGCACATGGCTGTTTCCATTTTATAAGAGAAAACAAAACAAAACCTAAAATGCAAAAGCAGAAGACTGCACTTGATGACTTTACATCAGATAGCAAGATGGTAACAAATGGAGAAACTGGACTCAGCCATATTGATTCTCATAATGTCCAGTTTCTTAAAATGCTCATATATTAAGTTTTAGAAAAGTAGGCAAATGCAACAGTTTCCCACAACTTAATGGACTCTAGATTTCCATTACTCTGATTATTTCTTTTGCCAGCAGGGGGGGTTATGAAGTACCGTGATTCACAGTTCTTTCCCCCTTTATTTTTACGACAAGTTCTGGTCTAGTTTGATTATTTGGGAATCTTGAGATTCACAGACTGCTCAGAACAGCCACCAATTTGAAACAGAGCTGCACACTGTAATATCAAATGAGAATTCACATTTGTTAAGCAGTAAGAATGTAGAAATCCAAGTACACAAAATATTACTGCACAACATTTTCTTTATTACACCCTTCCTTTAATAAATTCCAACCAAAAGTTTGCATTCCACTTGCCACTGTGTTAATATAAACCAGGGACTCAGTAACTACAACATTCACTGAATTACAAATAGCAGAACTGTTAATTTCTAATTGCTTAAACTACTCAAGGATCTAAGGATCAAAATGACATGTTCTCTGGCTGGACACCAAACTACTTAGCTTAGATTTTAAGAGCCAGCTCAAGTTTCTCAGCATCTTATGCCAGGAGTGTTCAAGGCCATCTCACATACACACAAAAAAGTGTAGTTGTTTACTGCTTGTGGACCAAGATTATGATATGCAGTGATCCCTGCTAAGTACAAATTCATTTTGCACAATAGAAAGTTACTGTGTCAAACATTCTTTGGTGGCAGCAAGTACTTGGTTGCAATAAATACAACGTTCTGTTAAGTTAGAACTGTATAGCGTCTCATGCATATGTATATGTGTGGTGAACACCACAATGTTCATATGGGAACCATGCACACACTATGGTTAGAAACCAATGCCATGCTTTTCTCCACCTGATTCCTCCCTTCAATCCAAGCAAAGGAAAACTGATGACTAGTAATCATATACATAAAACTGAGCCTGTGACCAGAGACAGGCCAAAAAAAAAAGGAAGGAGTACGTAACTAACATAGGATACTGCTTTTTATGCTACCTGAATAAGTTTTTTTCCCCACTTTACAGGGAAACAACACTTTGTCAGCTCCTGCACCGAACCTGTTCCAGCACTTTCTAGCAATAATTTACTGCTACATTATACTAGATTGCATAAATGGAGGCATAAAAGGAGCACTATCTTGGCAGAGAACCCATTATAACTAGGGTGGTACTAAGGAGGGCTAATCTTAGAGGAAGATACCTTGATGATGAAAAAGAGTGAGGAGCTTTGTACTTGTTGGAGAAGATAGATGAGGAATTTTATACTCTATGGTTGTTTACAGCTTTAAGAAAAGGTTGCTTGATTGTATTTTTATTTTTAATCAGCTTACACAGCTTGCTGCTCTCTTGAAAAAGAACGAGAGAATTCGTCCCACACCACCCACGTGACCACGGGTGGCAGGGGGGCAGCCTTTGCCGCCCTCCCACGAGAAGAGATCGATCACAGGGGGCGATGGGAGGAGGCGGGGCGGGACGGCGCTATTTAAGGCTGCCCTGCCTCTCCCTCGGCCTCTTTTTGGATCCAGGAGAACAGGAGGAGGACATGAAATTTTTTCTGCATCTCTGGGCCGACCACGTGGTCGGCCTGGAGACTTTTCTTTGTTTGACTTGCTCACTGGAGCAACGTGGTGAGGCGGGCCGGCTTGTCGGAATTGGACGACGGCTGGTTGTTGCCAGCAGCAGCGGCAGCCGCAGGAGCCTCCACAGCGGCGGACGGCGTTTTGCCCGCGGGACAGCCTTCGGCAGGCTCGGTTTTTGCTGGCAGCAGCGGCGGCCATGCAGGGTTTCTGCAGTGGCGAGCAGCCTCCTCCTGCGCACTGGGCGGCTCCGTGGCGGCCACTCGCAGCCTCTACAACACGAGCCTCTCTTGGCGGACGAAGGCGGTGGTTGCTTCAGTGGCCGCCCAGGTAGGGCCGTTTCGGCCACCCGCCGCGACTGCGGCGGCATCGGTCCCGGCGGCGGGGATCGGGCCCTGGGGGAAGGGGGGGCCTTCCCTGGGGGATTGAGAGCCCAGACGCCCCCATACTGCCGCTAGCCCTGGGGGGTCGGACAGGGAAGGGAGGTCGTTTGTACTTGTGCCAGGCCGGCCGGGTGGCGGCCTTAGAGGCTTCAGTCTTCTCCGGCTCCTTTCGGCGGTGGTGGCTTGTAGGCAGACCAGGCAGACCTTGACTCTTCACCCGATCGTCGCCCCCCCCGCGGTGTGGGTGCGAGGCCTTTGCTCTCGGCCTCGCCGCACGGCCTACTGTGGCTGTAGCTTGGCAGCGGCCTTCTTCTGGCCCACGGGGGGCCGTGTGGCGCTAAGGGCACGGTGGCGGGGGAGGCTGGTATTCCTCGGGGATTGGGGCCTGTCCCTTCCTGAACCTGCTATATTAAAAAAAAAGAAAGAAAGAAAAGAATTTTTCTCCTGGGGGGGTTGCCCTTGGGGTTGGCAGCGTGGCGGATTACTTCAAGCCTGGCTGCCAGCAGTGGCCCACCTGTCCCACCAGTTGTTTGGCACTTTAGGAGGGGACGTTCTAGGCTGTGAGACTGAGTCAATTTGTAAATTCCCTGTGCTTGGCCATTGGTCTCCTGCACACCCTTAGCCGTGGGAAGTTAGGGCGGCCAGACACGACATGGCCTCCAAACAAGCGACATCTACATCTAAGGGCAAGCAGCCCAACAACAAGGCCACGCCAGCAAAAGGGGCGGCCATTAGCAAGGGGGCCACTCCAGCCAAAAGGCCCAAGCGGGCCAAGGCCTCGGTGGCCCCAAGCGCATTGGCTTCATCTTTGGATGAAGGAGGGGGAGCTGGTAGGGTGGCCGCCATTTTTGATAAGCTTGAGGCCACTGAGAAGGGTGGGCAGCCGGCGGGGCGGGGCAAAGAAAAGGGGGAGCAGATAGTTCCAATGAGAGTGAGTGTTCTTGACCGGATTTTGGCTCGACTAGATGCCACTGAAAAAGGGTTGGGCGAGAAGCAGAGTGACCAAACATCCTCATTACAGCATGGCAGTTCGGAAGCGGGGCCTTCAGAGGGGATGGAAACAGAAGGAGAGACAGCGGGTGAGTACATTGAGCACAAACACAACACTGCATGCGTAGCGGGGCTGTGGGCTGTTTGCACACCACCGAGAAATATGGTTTGGGCCCCGCCGGCGGGTTCTCCAGAACCGTTAGCTTCTTCTTCACCTTGTCCCCCTGGGGAAAACATGTCTCCCTCTCAGCAGGTTCAAGGGGGGGCAAGTACTTGCAAAGAGCCTCAGGGATCTTCTCAGGGTGGAGATCAGATGCCGTGGGAGTCAACCAAGGAGGCGGGCCCCGACAGGAGGTAGGGGGGCAGTCTGGGGTATTGGATGAACACCTTACCACAGCCACTATTGAGAAGATATGGAAGGGAGAATATGTGGACTTGTTTTCCCTTTTGTATCTGGAGAGCTCGATAAGAAAGAGAAGGAGGACTTGGACGCGGGTGAGAAGGAGAAACTGAAGAAGCGTAGGATCGACAAGAATTGGTCTAATCGGTTCATAGGGTATCTCATTTATGCAGATGTGGTCGTTAAGGCCCAGCCTTCCAGGGCTCATGACATGTTTGTATATTTGAACACGATATTTAGGGCCCATACAGAGTTCTCAGGGGTTGGTTGGCTGCATTACGATGAGAGGTTCAGGATGAGGGCAGCGAAGCAGCCAAGCCTGCGTTGGGACCGCATTGATACGGAGTTGTGGATGCAGACACTGACACCGGGCCACCCCGTTTTCGGGGAACGGTCCCACTCGGGTCATCTGGTGCAGTTTAATAAGGCAGGGGGTCTCCCCCGCGCTCAGGGCTCACAGAAGCAGCAGCCAATACAGATCTGTTGGGAGTTCGGGACACAGGGGTTTTGTGCACGAAGCCCCTGCAGGTATAAGCACCTCTTTGCGATCTGCTGGGGCCCCCATTCAGCCCGCAACTGCAACAAGGGGAGAGGAGGAGGGACAAGCTTCAAGGAAGGAGCTGGCAAACGTGGGCCAGGGAATCAGCCGCCATTTCAAAAAGGGGCCCAGTCCAATTAAGGTTGAGAGGCTGTTGGCTTGGCTCCGTTTCTATCCGGATCGGGCTGCAGCGCAGTACCTGAAGGAAGGATTTTCTGTAGGTTTTAGAGTCCCAAGTATGGGACCCTGTAGGTTTTATATGGCTAGTAACCTTAGATCAGTGATTGGTAATGAGCACATAGTAAGGGGAAAAATTGGGAAGGAGGTAGCAGAGGGCAGGGTGTTAGGCCCATTTGATCAGCCTCCCACTCCCAATGTTAGAATTTCCCCGCTAGGAGTAGTCCCTAAGAAAGTCCCAGGGAATTCAGGTTGATCCACCATCTATCATATCCCAAGGGCAAATCCATTAATGATGCCATCCTGGCGGAGTTATGCTCCATTAGGTATACTTTCTTCGATACAGCAGTTCGGGTGGTCCGTAGGCACGGAGTTGAGGCCGAGCTGGCCAAAGCGGACATCAAGTCAGCCTTCCGCCTGCTACCCGTTCACCCATCCAACTTTGAACTTTTGGGGTTTGCCTTAGAAGGGAAATTTTATGTTGATCGCTCTCTCCCGATGGGATGTTCAGTATCGTGTTCTGCCTTTGAGACGTTCAGTACATTTTTGGAATGGGCCATCAAGAGGAAGTCAGGCCTCCAGGGCATTGTGCATTATTTGGATAATTTCCTATTGGTGGGACGCTGAGGATCCGGGCAGTGCGCGTTTCTCTTGGCAGAATTTGCATCCCTGATGGGAGAGTTGGGGGTGCCTTTGGCACATGAGAAAACAGAAGGCCCCACGCAGAGACTCACATTTCTGGGAATTGAATTGGATACAGTCAACCAGGCCAATAAACTGCCGTCAGCTAAAGTTCAGGATCTTAGGTCAAGGGTGGCATTCTTCTTGGGCAGGCACAAAGCAACCCTTAGGGAATTCCAGGAGATATTAGGACATCTGAATTTTGCCTGCAGGGTGATAGCGCCCGGCAGGGTGTTTCTCAGGCGGCTCTGTGATGCCACCAAGGGTGTCACCAAGCCACACCACCGAATTAGGATCACTAGAGAAATGAAGTTAGACTTAGAAGTCTGGCAGGAGTTCTTAACAGATTTCAACGGTGTCTCTTTTTGGCGTGAGGAAATCATGGTCAAGGATGCATTACAAAAATCTTCTGACGCAGCAGGTTTCATTGGCTTTGGCATCTTTTTCAGAGGTAGGTGGTGCGCGCAGAGATGGTCCGAGAGCTGGGCGGAAGCAGGCCTCACTTCTGACCTTACATTTCTGGAGTTTTTCCCAATACTGGTAGCAGTTCACATCTGGCCGCGTGAGTTGGCAAATGGCGTAGTCCATTTTTGGTGTGATAACCAGGCCACAGTCAGAGTGATCAACAATCTCTCTTCAAGGTCACAGCATGTCATGAGATTGGTGCGGGCTTTCACGCTTCAATGTCTCCATTTTAACATTGTATTTAAAGCAGTACATGTTGCGGGCGTGGATAATTCCTTGGCTGACTCTCTTTCCCGTATGCAGATGGAACGCTTCACAGAACTGGCACCAGATGCGGCAGCCCTCCCAGAACCGATGCCCGCCAACCTGTGGAAGTTTGGCAAGGTGAGGTAATGAGGATGATAGGTATGTCAATTGCACCCAGCACCAAGAAGAGTTACAGCAAGGCGGCTAGGGAATTCAGCAAGTCCAAAGGGTTACAGAACACTTGGCCACTCCCGGTAGACCACATTTTGCAGTTTTGTGTGGCTCTTAAGCAAGCAGGCCTCTCCCCTCAATCCATTAGATCCAAAATGTCTGCCTTGGCCTTTTGGTCCAAGGCATGGGGTTTACCGGATCCCACTAGTGATTTTAGGATACGCAAATTCATAGAGGGGTGCGTCAGACAAAGGGGAACGGTACGGGATAACAGACAACCACTTTCTCCCGGCATCCTAAGGGGTTTGAGTGACGCATGGAAAGTATTATGTTCCTCAGCATATGAGGCTCTTTTGTTTCACTCAGCAGCCCTCACTGCATTTTTTGGGGCATTAAGAGTAAGTGAGTTGGTTGTCC
Organism: Ctenosaura bakeri; assembly: GCA_948474755.1. Taxonomy (NCBI): domain Eukaryota; kingdom Metazoa; phylum Chordata; class Lepidosauria; order Squamata; family Iguanidae; genus Ctenosaura; species Ctenosaura bakeri. The sequence continues at coordinate 14,443 of CAOLHI010004215.1, forward strand.
AGAGCAAGGGGGATAGGTCGGGCAGGGCCCTGGAATTCCGGGACCTGACATGGGGTGAGCGACATTTCTGTTTGGTCATACGGGGATCAAAGACAGATCAGGCCAAGCGGGGCGCTGTTGTGACCTTACGGGAATGCTCTGATGCAACCTTGTGCCCTGTAAGGGCGCTTAGAGCTTATACCGCCAGCAGAGGAACACATGCGGGGTCTCTCTTTTGTCATGCAGATGCAACCCCACTCACTAAGTATCAATTCTGGGCCATTACGAAGAAGGCCCTGTTACACTTGGGCCTGCAGGGAGTCAAGTTTGGTACACATTCATTTCGCATAGGTGCAGCCTCCACCGCAGCACTGATGGGCATGAACGCTGATGACATCCGGAGGATTGGTAGGTGGAAATCCACGGCGTTCCGACGCTATGTCAGGCCAATTAACCTGCCTTAACATTTCTGGTTCTTTTCAGATCGACCTGCTTCGGAGGGAAGGAAGCGAGTGTTGATCTGTGGCCACAGTTTCATCTTCTGGGCAGAGCGGCAGGCTTGCAATGGTTATATGGGCCCGAACCTAGGATTGGGTGATCGGGCATCAATACATTGGCTTGGCAAGAGAGGCCTGCGTTGGCATGGCTTATTACCAGTGCTGTTCGGGGAGCGCCGTGGGCCTCTGCCTGACGTGTTGGTCATTCACCTTGGGGGTAATGACCTTGGACTGCTGAAAGGAAAGGCCTTGGTCATACAGGCCATTCATGATATGCGGCATATCCAAGGCGCATGGCCTCGCACTCGGATTGTTTGGTCCACATTGGTTCAAAGAAGAGTATGGGGTGGGGGCACTGACCCCCGACGCACAGAATGTGCCCGCAAACAGGCGAACAGGGAGACTGGCAATGCCTTGAGACAGGGTTTGGGTTACTACATTCCTCACAATGACATAGTTTTCAATAAACCGGAACTGTACTGGCATGGTGGCGTACACCTGTCACCCAAGGGCAATGAGATTTTCTTGCGGGATTTACAAAACGGGCTGGATTCGATCCTAAGGGAAAGTTGGGGGGATAAGGGCTAAGCAGACGCTTGCCCTTATCCATGGCCGACATGGGGGGGGTCTTAGGGTTCGGCATGTACCTATGGCACCCTTTGGTGTAGGATAAATCCTATCCTTGAGGGGGGCCCTGGGCTCACCTCACTCATCGCGCGGTGGGGGGATGGCGTTGGGGCTCACCTTCCAGACAAGGGCTGGCCAAAGTCTTAATGCACCTACCGCGGTTGCCTTTGGGGTCCGGTAACTCGCTCAACGGGCTAGGGAAGATGGTCAGGAGCTGACTCTTGCCCTAGTCCGAACATGTTGTTGACCCCCCCTTTTCCCTCAGGTCAAAAGTTCAAGTTCAAGTTCATGTAAGTTCAAGCTCACTTCCCCTTTTATGTTAATTAGGCGTATTAATAAATTGCCCTAGTTCAACCCAAGTTCTGTGTGCGATCTCGTCATTTCGTGGGTTGGGTGGCAAAGAGAGAGAGGGAGGGAATAGGCATCATAACATTACAGACTGGAGAAAAATAGGGGTGGGGAATCAGCCTAGATCATTTCTATTAAAACAATCTGAGTGGCTCTGGTTGATTGTCTCTCTGAGACAAAAGTATTACTACTTCATGCCAGGTGTGTGTGTGTGTGTGTGTGTGTGTGTGAGAGAGAGAGAGAGAGAGAGAGAGAGAGAGATAATATCTCTCTCACCTTTGCCCTTCTGGGTCTCTGTGAAACTGTAGCCAATACTGTGAAAAACAAGGAGGCAGGCTTGCAATGATTTACTGCAACTGTATCCTCCTGATCAGATGTGCCATTTTATAGTCCTGGTTTCAGTGTATTTGAAAGTTGGTGTTCGGGACAGCACAGGAATCCTGCACATGTACTGCCAATTTCCTTTTCTGATCTAAGAAGTGCTACAGTCCCCCTGCTCATCGTGCTAGAGGATTTCAACATACGTTCTGCTTGGAAACAGTTCACTGGCAATCTGGGATCTGTCTCTTCTCATTCAGCAGGATACACTAGAAGTGGGGTTTTGGTGTTTCTTTTTTGTTTTTGTTTTTTTCTGCACCATGATGATGATCTTGAAAAATTTTTCTTCATAAACAGATCATTACCTGGTGAAATTTACACTTACTAGGACCTAAAAGCTTCTCTAAGGGCAAGGGAATAATTAAGACTGTCTGTTCCAGAAGGCTGATAGGTACAAATGGTTTCCTGACTTTTTCTGATTTTTCTTTTGCCTTATTTAGCAAACCTACAAAAGCCTTGGCTGGCCCATAGAAAAAGAAAATGGCCTGCTACAACTAACACAATTGTACTGAGCATCTTCTTCCACTGTGTAGAGCAAGATTAGCGGCGCCCTAGAGTGTGTATGTATGTGGGATTATAAAATAAGCATGACAGCCAGAGCACTGTTGACAAAAACCTAAGAATAAATCAAGCTGAGAATCTGAACTTCTATTCCATGATAACAAAGGAAAACAGGGTGCTCACTTATAACATTTTGTTTATCTGTATATTCATGCACATGGACTCAGAATCTGGTTAGTGACACCACTGGTTTCAAAACTGAGCAAATTCAGGCAATAATTTTTCTCAGTGCAGGGTATGTGCTAAATCCTGCCGTGCTGATCACTTTCACTTTTCGAAAAAGATCACCTCTATGCTTAAACTTAGGGGGTCAAAGCTTAGTGGAATGTGTGAATGGTCTTTCTGAGATGGAGACATTGGAGTGTATAAAAACAGGGAGCCAGCACAGTGTCGTGGTTTAAATTTTGGACTTAGGAGATCAGAGTTTGAATCAGGGTCTGCTCAGTCATGAAAACCCACTGGGTGACTTTGGGCAAGTCACATTTCTTGGTCTCAAAGGAAGGCAAACCTCCTCTGAACAAACCTTGCCAAGAAAACCCCATGATAGGTTCACCTTAGAGTTGCCATAACTCAGAAATGACATGAAGGCACTCAACAACAACATGAAAAAACAGTTTTCAGTGAGATCCTGGTAGATTCTAATTCTTCAGGCAGCCTAAAGATTTTAGCCATACTATCACATACACCTGCTAAGTCTTCTTTTGGTTTGGTCAAGACCATAACGAAACTCAAACATTGAAATGCTTTTTTTCTAATAGGTCTTTATATAAAAAGAACATAAACCAAAAGTTCAAACGTTCTGAACTTTAGGCCCTGTAATTCGTTAACTGAAATCATCTTGGTAGGCATGTGTTAAAGATATAAAACTGACTTTTGCCCTTGCATGTGATGCTTCATGTTTTGCATCACAGCTTTGTGCTTTCTTTACTGTTCAGTTTTGTACTCTGCTTATGCTTTGATTCTTGTGGGCCCAAATCTTGTCTAGTGAAATCATACCATAAACAGTCAGCTTAGCTATACTTTTGCTATTTTGTCCTGCTGCATTTCAAAAAGAGTCACTGGGCTTGTATGCAGTTACCCTCCTATCCTCATTCCATGGTACCTAATTCAGTCTCCTAGTATTTTATTCTGGAGGTTGCCTTTCATCGTATTCCAGTCCTGGTCAATTAGGCAAACATTGTTAAACAGTATCTTTGGCTCACATTTTCCAACTCAGGCTGAATGCATTTACAGTGGACCCTCCGTATCTGCTAGGGTTTGGTTCCCAGACCCCCTGTGGATAAAAAATTCATAGATGCTCAAGTCCCATTCTGTACAATGGTGTAGTCAAATAGTGTCCCATATATAAAATAGAAACTCTAAGTTTGGTTTTTGGATTTTTTCTTAATATTTTCAAGCCACATTTTGTTGAATTCATGGATATGGAGGGCTGACTTTACTGGTGGCAGCTCTACTCTACAGGGTTGGCATATCCAGATACAAACAGAGGAGCTGGGTGCCTGGGACGGCAGTCCATCCTCCTTTGTTTGTTACATGGAGTGTTGAGGCAGCACAGGTGCGTTTAGCCTTCTGAGGTCAGCTGGGGGGCACGTGTGGTGCCTAGACCTCTAGACACTGCTCGCTGCCGAAAGGAAGCCTGGGGCTATTGAAGTTCCACTTAAAAACTGAAGTCTGCTCCTGAAGTGTTTGATGCGAAGAAACAACTACAGGGGAAGTGATAGTTCAGCTGAATGCTTTGTTGCCTGCTTCTCCAATTCACAGAGGAATCAAAGAAGCACTACAAGTGGAATATGCTGCCTCAGAGTGTAGTGGAGTCTCCTTCTTTGGAGGTTTTTAAGCAGAGGCTAGATGGCCATCTGTCAGGAGTGCTTTGAGGGTGTGTCTGCATGGCAGGCGGTTGGACTGGATGGCCCGTGTGGTCTCTTCCAACTCTACATTTCTATGATTTCTATGATTATCCATAACCATTTACGTTACTGGTTGTATATACTGCAAGCTAGGTATGTCCGCTTCCTGAGTATTGCCAAAGCTATTGCATGGAATCATTTTCCTCAGAATTAGAGACACTGTTAAAGTGGCACAGGAAGAAGACAGAAGGCAGACTGAACATCTCCAGTTTTCCTGGCTTCATTTGCTTAAGTCTTCTTTCCAGGATTTTTGTTCCAACTTAGTGTTTCTGGCAACTTATTAACCTCTCCACTGTACAGTTTGATGATGAAATAAAGCATGTTATAGGTGGCCAATGTGGGCTGCATACCACTCAATTCACACCAAGGCTGAGCCATGCAATCCTTTACCTGGAGGGAATCACCAGTTGCTATAAGTCATACTTGTGGAGAAAGCTAGCAAATCATAAACCAAAAAAGGTACACAGAACTACAGGTTCACCTTATTTTAAATCTATTTGTACGTTCAAAATTCTTATGAGATCACTTTTATTGTATGCCAATCCTTCACACATCAGCTGCCCAATGCATGCTGAGGAGAAAGGGCAGATGGTTATACATGTGTTAATGGTTATAAAGTGTTTACGTTTATCTTTATTAGTACTCATGTTCGCAAGAAGAACCTAGATAAGGGGGATTAGCATATCCTAGCATACATACTGCCACTGCTAATCACATGAGAAAAACCCTCTTAGCTATATTGCAAGTTCGTGGGGTGTGGAAGACCGAGCAAGAAATCCCAAATGTTATGTTGGATTCCAAAGGGATTCTTATGGCTGATGCTAACATATATCAGGGAATGGTGATTTTCAGAACTGAGAGTGAAAGTGGACAGTAAATGACAGTTGAGCTTTTGGAAGTAAGTTTCTAAGTTATTCTTTTTGATAAATCACTGTAGAACTATAAAAGAGTAGGCTTAGGAATTACAATTAGATCAGTGAGATGGGCTGGGGCTCATGATCAATATGCAATGGCTGACATTAAATGTAGGATCTGCTACCAATAGATGGAAGGGCTCTCTTCATAGCACATGTTGCAGTTCCAGAGAACCCCCCTGCCTCTACCACAGCCTACCTCAATAATGGGGGACTGGGGGGGCTGCTGCAGAAGGAAGGGACAGGGAAATCTGCCCCATGTGTCTAAATCTAATCTAATTCAAACATTTTTTTAAAAGAATATAAGTAAACAGACATGCCATAAATGGAGACAAAGTCTTCTACTGTTTTGTAAAACTCATGTCAGTAACAGAATGGTTGAGGGTACACAAACTGAAACTTAACCAGACAAAACAGAGTGTTGTTTGTCAGTCAAAAGGTAGATCAAGTAATGGGGATTCAGCCTCTGCTGGATGGGATTACAATCTCTTTGAAATCTCAGGTTCTCAGCTTGGATATGTTCCTGGACTTGGCCTTGAGCCTGGCTGTCTAGGTTTTGGCAGTGGCCGGAAGAGTAATCGCACAGGTAATATTTATGCACCAGCTGCATTATTTCTTGGTTATGAAGACATTTGCTCAGATGTGGCTAAGGTGACACATGCTGTGGCCAGATTGCTAACTGGGGCTGATTACAGGGAATATATAATTCTTGTGCTGAGATAGCTTTACTGGTTACCAGTTTCTTCCTGGGCACAATTCAGTCCTGATTATGACCTACAAAGCCCTATACAGCTTAGCTATATATGAAACTATCTGAAAGAATGTGTTACCGGTCCACACACTCTCCAGATTTGATATGATTTAATTGTTGAAATATAATTTAAGAGGCAATATGTATTAATTGGCATTGATACGAAATGGACCCTGATGTGGCTCTAAGGCCAGGCTGGGCAAAGGAAAAATACTGGCTGAACATATGTGCAGCAAAATAAGACAGAGATTCCCTCTAGACATAGCTTAGAGCCCTAGACCATTGTCAGGACAATCACCAGGTAACTCCAGAGATAATGGACTTAAAGCAAGCTGTAACATCTCTAGCATCATACAATTGCAAAGGGAAGTTTTCACCAAACTACTGATTGTTTCAGTCTTCCTTTCTAGCACCTGGACATTTCCTCACATTGCCCCTCTGCCTGTCCACTATTATAGAGCTATTATGATAGCCATTAATCTCTTGTCACCTAACACTAAGATCATCAACACAATCTGGACCTCGCTGTCCACTCTGCAACCGCCATTGTTTGTTCAGACAGACAGTCATTTTTACCCATACTTTATTTTAATCTATATTATAAGTCATCTTGGGTCCCATGTCAAGAGAAAGGAGGGATATACATCAAATAAAAAATAACTGAACTACCAAAATGTAAGAACACTGAATTGCTCTTAAAACTATACGCACTAGGAAACTGCCATGGAAAGAAATGTTCACAACTGTGAAAACAGGCATAATGATGACAAAATAGCTAGATTATTCTGAAAGCAGTAAGTGAAGTCTTGATCACTGGCTCAAATCAGATATAATGCCAACCAGGGCTGGGCAATTTAGAGCTCCACCGGGGAGCAAACATGCTTCCTTATACTTTTGATAAAATTTCCCCTCTACTACTTTTTGTTCACTACTCAAGATTTCCTATCACATTTGAATTGGGCAAATGGTGGTTAGTGCTAACTTCAAAACCATGAATTTCAAATAAATAAATAAATAACCCTTGCAAGCACCATTTTAACTTACAGCTGAGAGATGAAATGTTAACCGCAGTCTACCATTTCAGATATTTTGAAAGAACCAGGCATTGATAATAAAACCATGAAAGCGAAGGTGGGGAGAGCAACCTATGGAAGTATTCCACAACCAACAAACCATAATTTGGCACTGTATCTAAACTAAGCCACTGATGGAGATGAAACTGAAAACAGCCTTCTCCACATGATTCTAGTCTATTTCATTTCCCTTATGAGTTCTCACTGTAGTCTGAGCAGTCTATTTTTCAGCTAAAGTGCCATCTTTCATTCTTTTCAAAAGGGGCAGGGAGAATGGCAACATAATTGGTTCTCTTCACCACAAGGCCACTCCATTCCATTAATACTTTGCTAGATTCAGTAACTGCCAAACTAGTTTACAGGGGCTAAAGACGTAAAAGGTATACTTTGAGGAACTGGTTAAGTATGAAACAATCTGAAAAACTCAGTGTATATAATCTTGCGCCAGCTTTGTAACATAATTTAAATAAAACAAGTATAGTATAGACATGTTTATCTGTTTCTCAAATATAAGTACAAGATGACATACACATTATTATTCAAATAAAGGAAAAAATTGTATTTGCCAAATCAACCCCCAAACCTATCCATAAAGACTTGTTGCTTGAACAGTGTCCTTTGTTTGAAGTTGTTCAAACAATTGCTTGAACAGCTTTTGAAGCAAGAGGGAACTTTCATAATCAGTTTACAATACAGCATGGGAATGTATTATTTTAAGAAAGATATTAAAATTCTCACTAACCTAGCAGAAGTCCATGGGCTCATCCAAAGTGGCTTCTATGATCTCCCCACTGATCTTCAAGTCAACAAATACATTGACATAACAAACAGTAAACACTTTTCAAAACAAGAATAATTTATACATGTAACAATCAATTTTTGCTTTTAGAAAACAAGTAACAAACTGGAAAGCTCACTTTCAGATAGTTCACGACAAGAGCAAAGTAACCTATTACCTTCTATATCCTCTTTTCTTTCTAGACACCTCACGGTATTCAGACCCAATGCTAAAATAAACATAAACCGTGGACTTGCTCATCTACCTCCTCCCTTAACCCTTGATGGTCAAATGCTTCCTCTCCTTATTTCAGAAGTTTTAACAAGCCTGACTGAAGCAGCCACTACTTTTACAAAAACTAGTTTTCCCTTGATCTTAAGTCACCATTTGTGAAATATGCATAAAAGACAAGCTATAACACTCTGCTAAACCAAAAGGAAGAACACGGAGGAGGAAAGCACATGAGCTCTAGGATTCTATTGAAAATGTTAAACTATTATTTAGCTTTATGTATGAATACTGCTTGTGTGTCAAGCATATATTATGAAAGCCAGTAAGAATTAGGTTTTTTTTTACTCTATGCGCTACCCTGTGTTTGTGTGCATGGTGTGATCACAACAAGAGACTGGCTGGCATAGAACCATCTTTGAAATGCATATTCTGTCTGTAACTCCTACGCAACTCCGATGAAGTGTGGACAGGTTATATTTTCCAGCTTCACCATAAAATTTACAGTTTCAGAAACTACTTTACCAGATTAACAGAGCGATCCTATGGCACCAGCAATGGCAGTATCTAGCTGGTTCATTCTGGCTTGGACAGAAAGGGACAAGGGGTGTATATTCTTATCTTTTCCCACTGTTTTCTTCTCTTTTCTCGTTGATTCATTTTACTATGAGCAGCTCCCAGGTTGGCATAATTTTCAAGCTCTTTTCTGGGAAGGGCATGTTGGGCAAATGATGATTCTGTAGATTTCTAGTCACCCAAGACGCTCCTAACATGCCCACAAAATGCTTGATTACCAATGGAACATTGTAGGCAGCACAGCCACAGTGCCAGAAAAACTTGCCACCATTCAGTTAAGACCTCAACAGGTAGACCTCCTTCTGTTGATGGAGGGGGAGGGTCACAGTATCCACCAACTCTGAAGGTTTGTCTCAGGGACTTTGAGATTTCAGTTCAGCATTTCAACTAAATTATGAAAGACTGAGAAGCATTTCAGTAATGTTTTTGTAAAACTAAATTAATTGGGGTGAGTTTAATTCAACTTTTTAAAAAGCGAATATTCCAAAGTAAAATGAGCAAGGTTGTTAACTGCCACAATAGATTTGTCTACATAAACCACACAGAAAAAAAATCTTCACATATAAAGAAACAAAATAGCTATTTGTGCAAACTGAGTGCCAAACTCAGTTCAAGTTTCTCAAAAGGCCTTGGCAGTTACTAAAAATAACTGCATGAAATATGCATTAAGATCTCAAGAGACTTCACTACTGAATATCTGAATCACTTACGGACAGCTTCTAAGCCAAAACTGACTCCATTCCAAAGTGGCTTCTTTAGATCAAAAAACATGCATTCATACAGAAATGAAATGTGATTTTTTTTTACCAGCTTTTGCAACATATAGCCCTCATATAATGGGTTCATCTTATTCAGAAGGGACAACTACTGTTGGAATAAACTTCACTCAAACCTTTGCCACTACTGGAACAGCTGCTGGAGAAATTTCAGTCACTCTTTTACTTGTGAGGAACACCACCTGCTTTGCTACTTCTGTTGCATCTCCCCCAGGAAAAGGAAAGTACTTTCCTCTTAACCAGACCACTAGCCACCTACTGCAACAGGGAGAACTTTGACCACATCCTTGTCTTTGCAAGAGCTACCACAACAAGATGCCTCATGAATTAAAAGTAAAACAAGAGGAATAATTTGTTGATAAGAAATTGCCAAAAACATGGTTGATCTAATCTTTGCTTTAGAGGACAGAAAAGCAAACTCCAGCTCAGATGAAAACAGAAAAAAAAATCCTCAGTTTCACCATTTCCTCCTCTAACAAAAGCAGTATATTCATACCAGTATTGAAGCAAAGGCATACATGGTATAGTTTAACTTTTCAAGATACTCCTCACTCCAACTCTCCTACATCAAGGATAGGAAACTATTTTGGGTCACGGTGCCAGGTGGGCAAAAATCAGCAGCAAATGGGGCCAACTTTTTTCTCTTTCTTTTTCCCGTCCTCAGAGGGAAGGCAGAAGTCCTCCTAGACTCTCTAGAGCCTAATTTCACTGTTTGCATATTGAAATTAAGCCAAGAACTGTCCAACCCCATGGCACAGTCTCAAGATGAACGAAAACTGGCACCTAGTGTCACCTTAATTTGTCTTGGACTTATAGCAACAACCCCAAAACTCCATAGCAGAAGAACTTTAAAACTGGTAATGACAGAGCCCAAGAACCTGTGTGAGAAGGATTGCAGACCATCATAAGCCACACTTCCAAAACAGGTATGACATCACTCTTTAACACAATACTCTGGTGAAGGAATTGTAACATCATTACAAACACTTCAACATTAAGATGACTTCTGAAGAAAAAAACAGGATGCTGTGCCTTGAAAATATATTTTTTGAGTTCTTGGGACCAAAACAGGTCAGTGAAATTGTCAATATCAAAAGAAAAGGGCAGTATGGAAGGATCAATGCAGACTGGACTCTTCTAGAGTATACTGAAAGTGGAAAGGACTTTAGGCAGCTAATACACATACATGCACCTGATAAACTAAGAGTCTTTGATATCACATGGCCACGTGGGACGCTCCCTAATCACTCCTTTAACCCAACTGACACAGCCAGGTATGCAAACAGATGCATATGTTGTAACTACTTTTACACAATGTGTAATAAATATATCAACCACTTTTATTGGATATTGTGATACAAACAGATGTGAGAAATTTTCTAATAGATTAAACAACTGTATCCTGTGTGTTTTATGCTACAAATTATGTGCAATAATTAATAATAATGTTTAATAAAGTTTTGTTCTTTTTCAAATAAATAGGTTGTGCTGTAAAAGATTACAAGAGAGACAAACTCCCCAGTACTAAATTGTTAAGGGCACATAAGTAGTCTTTACTACTCCCTCATGTCAACCCCTGCTGTTGGTATTATGCTCTTAGACCATCTGTATACCCTTGTCTTTTAACACTTGAGAGCTATTAAACAGAAAAAGGAATTCTTCCATGGGCTGTTTCATACATACATCCTACACAGAAATAATCTGAATAATCTGAATAAGCCCTGGTGGCGCAGTGGTTAAATGCCAGTACTGCAAGTCACAAGGTTGTGAGTTCGATCCTGCCAGGCTCCAAGGTTGACTCAGCCTTCCATCCTTCCGCAGGTCGGTAAAATGAGTACCCAGCTTGTTGGGGGCATGTATAGAAATGTTTTGAAATACATGCTATTTGTAAGTTGTTCGCCGCCTCGATCCATATGGAGAGGCGGGATACAAATAAATAAATAAATAAATAAATAAATAAATAATAATAATAATAATAATAATAATAATAATAATAAGCAGCATAAGTATTATCTTGATTATGGCTGGTTAAGTGCACCCATACATTTACATATAGTACATTTCCTGCTACAGAGACTCTTCCTTATAAAGAAAATTGAGATATATGATATCTGTAAGTTTCTAAATGGCAACAAATCAATCTCAGATAACTCAGTCTTTTACACACACGTTAGCAGCGGAGCCAAAACAAGAATACTCAATGAATGATTTGGAATCCAAATTCACCAATTCATTTCAAAAATTAAGCATCACCCTCCTTGAATTTAAGCTTTTCTTTTCCAGGCATCCAACCCATCCAATTTCTTGTCTCAACATTCTCTGGGGAACATTAATTGCTATATTCAGAACTTTCTTTTGCAGAGTGACAGAAAATTGGTTGACATTACATGAGATTTCAAATCCTCACAAAGAATCCTATGCAAACAGAAATAAGCTGTGGGAGCCGTGCTATTTTTAAAGTCAACTCTGCAATAATCGCTAAGCACAGCAATGCTATTTGGTAGTACTAGTTTCAGTTTACTTGTGATGAGTATATACAACTCTCATTCTAATGAGACCATCTCTACTGTAAAAGATTTTATACTTGTTTGAAAATGTTTTGTGTAAGTGCAACTCTGCCATAAGTCCCATGCTTTCATTATGGATGGAGGGAAAATAATGATTTTGCTACTTATAACTTATTTTTTAAAATAGCACAATAGGGCAGCATCTAGTCACTGAAGGAAGTGTCATTTTGTCCAAAAATCAATGTTGCAGACATTATTCAATGGATATAAATGTCATCCACACAGCCACATTCTATATGACAGCAGTTATCCTATCTGAAATGTCATTTCATACAATATAAAATGTAAACAGTTAAAAAAGGACAATGCTACAAGAGGACTCAACTTCAAAAACTGTAATACTGCACAGGAAATGCATTAAAAATACCCATCACCATCAGAAGTTGTGCTAGCATGGAGAAGAAGGCTATTCACTCAATGTGAGGTGGCATTTAGGAAGTCGTAAGTAATGGTTTAGTCACAATGTTGAAAGTTTTGGCCTCTTTTGATAAAATATCTAATCCTGTGCTGAGGCCAAACTAGATACTGCAGAAATAGACTGGCATATAAACTGTTATCTCCCACTCATGTAGAAAAATGGGTTAACGTGAAGCATGTGATATTATCCACAAAGAAGGCATAGTGGCCAACTCTCTGACTTACCTTTTGATCTTATGACCCCACCTCTATGGCTTAGGTCTAAGACTATCTCTATGTGATTGGGCAGTTCTAGCTAAAGCTAGAACATTTTACATCCCACCTCTACCCAAAGGAAAAAAAACCCAGCATGTTCATTTGAATAGAGAAACAGCTGAAAGGAAAAGGATTAAGCAACTGTTCACCAGGGTTTGCATGTTCCTGCAGTTGCTTTTCTTCTGAAAATAAATGTTGAGATAGAAATGCATCTGTATCTTGTGTGTATGATAGCATCAGTCTAAACTGTTTTTTTGTTTGTTTTTTGTTTTGGTATAAAACACTACTGGTATACCTCAGTGAGCAAAGAAAATGTGTTACTGGTTTTCATTCCTTTAACAGAAACTTTAGTGTTAGAGAGAGAAATAACATGGAAAGAATATGGATAAGTTCTTATACCACAAAAGAAATGCAGCAGTCAACATGGTTCAACAAATTTTTTATACAAAACTGACATTAAGCAAAGCCAGTGTGTACTGGTTAGAGCATTGGACTACACTCTTGACAATCACGATTTGATTCCCCACTCAGCCATGGAAACCCATTGGGTGTCCTTGGGTTTATCACATACTCTCAGCCCCAGAAAACCCCATGGTAAGTTCACCTTAGGGTTGCCATAAGTCAGAAACAACTTGAAGGCACATAGCAACAACATTTTGCACATGAGAAATGTAACAACCAGGTTGTGTAAGCCTTACACAGTTAACAAAAATATATTGAATCTTCTAGAGCTCACTTGTAAGCTTCTTCCAAAATGTATACCGGGATGATTTTTTTTCTTTCAACGGTTTCCACTTTTCTTATAGTTTCCATTTTGGTGGCAAAACTTATGAATTCATGCTTTCTCAGCATTCAAGATAGCTGGTGAGGCAGGCTAATCTGCTTTCCCTTTTTATTACTGTTTTGCTCTTCCCTCCTGCTCAGTAAGTGATTCTAGAAGAATGTGTTTCCCTTGCTGGTTGTACATAAGCAGACATAGCTACAGTAGGATACCTAGAGCAGAATCCCATTATTTCCCAGGTCAAGCTTTATTGCATTGTTTAGTGCACACATGCTGCTACAACTCAACACTGAAAGTCTGTCTTTCTCTAGCTCTCCTTCACCATCCTTCCAGTTAACAATGCTGATTAAAAAAAACATCTAGCTAGACAGAAGACAATAAAAGGGGGAGACTGGGCTGGACTCTTGTAAAAGGACTTTGTAAAAAGAAGCTTCTTTGTCAGATGTTTTGTTGACTGAGGTAAGCCTGTGCTGTTCTTTGGAATGGTGCTGTTCCACTCACTTTTCTTGTGAGTTTTACATGGGCAACTATTTAGATGCGCGTTTGGACCAGTCAGGTCCTTGGCTTGATTCAGCATGGTTCTTATATTATTTAAAACTATACTGACATCTTTAATATTATGTTGTGAAAAGAAACCCTAAACCAAGGATGGAAAACCTTTGATGCACTAGATGTTTCTGACCTCAACTCCATTACTCCTTTATAATCGGCCATGCTGAGTAGGACTAGTAGGAGTGGAATTTCAAAACATCTGTAGGATCAAAGTTTCACAAAACCTGCTCTAAGCCATAGGCTATTTACAAAATATAAATCCCACTGCTTTGGGGAACAGATACTGATTGCTCATTATCCAATTGAGAGATTCTACAACAGTGCAAAACAGAAACACATGAATATATTGGCAAACTAACTTCTGAAGCATTTAATTTAAAATGAGGCTGACTGCCTCCCTTCTATGTAAAAAGAAAGACATATCTTTAAAAACAAAAATATAAACAAATCTTCATAGTACGAAAAGTAGCTTTTCCTAATACTTCCTACTTCTGTTGCTCACTGCAACAGAACAGACACTCAACATGGTTTAGCTGTACTATGAACTTTTCACTGTTCTCCTGAAACTGACACCTCCTTGACTTCTTTGCTGCAGTATGTACAGGATATCAAAAGAATCAGCATTTCCTAAAAAGCTTTGGGTTTCCTTATTCTTGGCTAGTTGAAAGAACAAACTCAAAGAACAGGTGTGAAATTTAGGATACCTGAAATTAAATTCACCATCGACGTACTAATCTTATGCTAGATCCACAGGATTATACTTTTAGGTTCCTAGTTCAGAATCAAGTGATTTAGATTAGACTATTCATTTCCATTATACCAAAGAGGAAGTTGAAGGACAAAAACTAATACAACCTTTAAGTATCTTGCCTACACCTTAATTCCAAGGGGCTTATTGTGTCCAGGAATGATACACATCCTCATTTACAAAACAGCATAGATATTCAATTATTTGAGTGCTGAAATGCTCTTAATATAGTATCTCTTACAGTCTAGTGTGGCAAGGAAATCCTATAAAACAACAATAATAAAGTACTGAAGAACAAGCAGTGTTATGCTATAGAAGCATAGGGCACAATGGTCTATTGACATGTTCTGTTAGTTGGTTTCAACTGAAGATGTGACATTAAAAACCAAGAGGCCAGATTATGAAAATGCTTGCAATTAATATTAATTGGCTAATCACAGTGCCCTCTACATACCAGTAGGTCTACTGTTGAAGATGGTCAAGAGACAGCAACCGAACGTATAATTCTAGTTTTGAAATCTCTGCATTGGGTACTACTGAGCTACCAAACCCAATTCAAGGTGTAAGTACTAACATACAAAGCTCTAAATGGTTTGGGACCAAAGTACAAAGGATCTTCTCTACAAGTAGTGATCAATGCAGGATTTAAGAGGTGGTTCTGCTTGTGCTGCCCTCAATGTACATTGTTTGTAGGCCTACTACACACGGCATGATTCTTTCAGCAGCAGCACCCCAGCTATATAATACTCACTCTATGGAGACCTGGCTCTTCTTGCTGTTGTCATTTAAGTGCCAGATGAAAATGCATTTGGTTTGTGAAAGTTTTTGTTGGATAGCAAATGCCTCATTTGTTTAGTTGCTGACTTTTGCGATGGTTTTACTGCATTTTATAATACATGATTTTTAGAATTCTATTTTAACGGTGTTGCGTGTTGTATTCTGTATAGGTTGTAAGCTGTCATCAACTCTTTGTGAGGAATGGCGAGATAGATATAAATATACATAAATATAAATACATATATAAATAATATCTGGATATGAATCATACTAGATTATTTAAGTAAACAACGTTTGTTAACATAATTATAGGTAGAATGACTGGGGAAGGGGTGTATGTATAACAAAAGGCTTGTTGGTTAATGAATGTAATCATACCTCAGTAAGGGCATGCAATTGTCCTTGATGTACACAGACACCCATAAACCTGCAAAACAAGAGCAAATAACTTTATAAATTGGAAGGAGATTTTTGTTAACTTTAAAACAGCTTCTCAATGTGATCTTCTATTATAGTACTGCCTGTAAAAACTAAACTCAAGTAATTTGGGTGACAGGAGCTTTAAAGTATTTATCAACAGGGCCGCAAAAAAATCAAAGATAAAGTACAAGTAAGTTCTGTTTCTTATGTAAAATAATAATAATTTCCCTCTAGCTCTGGTATACTGACAGGATCAATGTAATTGAGGATGAGGAGTAAATTTCAAACACTGCCTGTCTGTAGACATACGTGGGATATAGGGAATAAGTGTAAGCCTTCACATTTCATATACAGAAAATTACACTGTGGGGCAGAGGAAACAGGAGTTTGTCTTTATGTTGAAAACAGACAAATAGCAAATATCTGTTTGGCATCTTCTTGGCAATTAATTCAGCCAACATGGCATATAGACCACATATACATTGCTTTTATACCTGAACATCAACCCAGAGGATAGCCACAAACTTGCAAATATTATCAGCACAGGCATAATCAATTGTGTTCATAACATCTTATACTTTTAGCACAGCAGTGAAAAGGTCAGCACATCACAGCTTAAGAAGTGGATTTTAGACAGGAAAATCAATGATTTGCAGGCAAAAGCATACACTCATTCAAATCAAGCATGTGTAAACAAAATACAATATACATCTGACAGTAGAGAAAGACATCTATTAACTATAAGATAAAAACATACTAAAAAGGCTTAAATAAATATTCAATTGCTTTTAAATCATATTGTAACTGAAAAAATCCATTAACATCCAATGTGATTCTTGGGAAACGATCTTTGAAGCACATCACAAAACTCTAGGACTTTTTTAGCACAAGCAGAACTTCAGGTATAGATTTCAAAATTCAAGATCAAGAGAAATATAGCAAATGGAATTCTGAACAACTGACTTATGGACATAGTGCTCCTTTATATTCTCAAATACCATTCTATACTTTTGAATTCATATATAATGTGTATTATATGTGTATTAATAGGCTAAAAAAATCCTGTTTCCAGTGAATTAATAATTATCCTATTTAATTGTGGAGGGTAGCTATTGCAACTGGAATCCAAGAAAAAGCAGCAAAATATATAGTCTTCTCTGAACATCATACTGTTAGCAAAGAAAAAAAAATTAAATGGACTTATTCCTACCTGAGTCCCAGTACATAAAGCCCTGCCTTAAAATGAATTAAAGAAAGCCATCTGGGCCATTTTACTGCAATGTTTCAAACATTAAACCCAAATCCCTGCTTATGCTATACCACAGGCTGAGCATATAGCAACTTGCAAGCATACTAGTTCACAAATACAGGAACCACACTTAGAAAATCTGAAAACAAACATATCTGACTTCTCATCTTATTTTCAAAACTTATCCCTCATACCATTAATTCCCTTCTGAAAACAGAAAGTGCTGAGCAAAGGTCAAAATTGCTTTTTGCTGTATTAGCATTTTAAAACCTCCAAGACATATTAAAAATCAACTTCATCATACATACTGAAATAGAAACACAATTTGAAAAAAAATCACATCCTGGTTTAACCAGAATCTGAAACTACCAAAGAACTTAGAAGCCCCCTCCCATTTTCTTTTAAACATGGATTCAGATGGAGACTCCATGGCTTCCACAGTCACTTTTTCTTCTCTGTCTCTCTTGTTTACCATAAAGCCTGATGAAGAATTCTAAGGAACTCAAAAGCTAGTACAGTATTTTGTAACTTCTCAGTTGTCTAATAAAGCATTAGACTGATATGGAGTTTAGCATTTTTCTTCTAGGCAACATGACCACCTTCACTTTGGATCTAATTAATAGATACAGCGCTCGAACACTGAGAATTTCATAAAGAGTTTACCACAGCTGAGACTCTGGGTTAAAAACGCAACTCAGATCTGCCTGAATATAACGATGCTGTCCATTACGCTAGAAAATACCAGTATGTGATTTATGTGGCCTGCAAAACTCAGATTTTATGAGTATCAAATTGGATGGAGTAGAGGATGTCTATGTACAGACCCATGTTTAAATGCTAACAGCTACACTGGACCATGAAGATAACACTGAAAAGGTATATTCTTCTAAGCTTTCACTATTCATTTTGCTTGATACCTCCCTGTGGTGGTAGTAGTGGGGAAATGACAGAAATTGATATGCCTATATTTCCTCCCTCTCCACTCCTAAAACAAAAACCATGATCTGGTAGATTAATAATATCCTCCAGTCTCTTATGTTCCTACTCAGCTCCTGAACAGGATTGCCCCAGCCCCAGCCCCAGCCCCAGCCCCAGCCCCAGCCCCAGCCCCAGCCCCAGCCCCTCCTAAGCATTCCAGCTTTAGACATAATGATGCATGGAGACCTTGACTCACTACCTAAGTAAATGCAAACCATTTTGACTACATTTGAAACTTCCATTTGGACATTTTTGTGCACACATTTGCTATCAGCACAAAACACAGTTAACTTTAAAACTGAAAGTCATGTAAGAGGAATGTGGAAATGAGAGACAACGTGAAAGCTATTTCCCACTGCCACTCCAGCAGAGGCCTATGGTAATACAATACGGGGTGTGTGTGTGTGTGTGTGTGTATCAATATCAATATCTATATCTACACAGAACCCATGATGAGGATATATCAACTCCCCAAACAGAAATATGCAAATCATGCTCCAAACAGTCATGACTAAATCCTATCTAGGTTTCTCCACAAGCTCACTTTCTGTATTCAAAACCTTCTGGATAGGTCAGATTCAATGAATCTTATCCTGCAGGAAGAATCCTTGATTTCATTTAGTAATTCTAGGCACTTGATAACCAGTGCTTTGTCTGACACACGTAGATAAAGTCAGAGTTCCAGTATCATCCATGCTCTTTAGAGAAACAACAAGGCTCAAGTAGTGTGGTGTGTTAAACATAAGATGTCCCAAAACTGAGCTGGTTCAGAATTTGATTGCCAGGTTGCTAACCAGAATCCACCAGACTGGTCATCTTAACAACGTTAGAATATCTTTACAGGATTCCAGCTTGTTTGTAAACAAAATTCAAACTGATGATGTGGATCTATAAAGCAATAAATAAATGTATAGAGTAATTTAAGACCAAATTACTGAATTATTTAATAGAGAAAATGGAGCAATCTGAGGATTACTTCCATCACTACAATTATTTACACAGATATTAAGCTTTTTAAAATATTACATTTTAAAGTTTTAATTTGCATTTTCAATCTGGTTGACTGCTTTGAATTTCTCAGTTTTACTACTAGTGTTTAGAGGAACCTTTATGGTTTTGAATTTAAGTTGTTACTGCACACCAGCTTGAAACCTTCTCTGGGATAAAGTCACAGAATACACATTTTTAGTATAATCATTCCTACATGAGCTGCCTTGTCTACAAAAAGCTTCAGCAGAAGCTCTGCTCTGGATGCTCCCACTGAGCTCAGAAAAATGGCATTAGGGATAGGATGTTCACTAGGGAGGGTACCTCATCTGGAGAATACACACCCCAAGGATATGAAAGGACTCATTCTCCTTTGATCTCTAGGTGATACTTTAAAAATTACTTTCCTAGGTTTTAGAATATTTTTTTCAGGAAAATAAAGAATATCTCCTGCATTACTACTTCTTTGATGTGTATGGTTTATATAAATGCAAGGGAGCAGGGTGGTGGTAGAAAATTGGGCCCTGCACTGTTGCCCACCCTTGCTCTATCTGGGGATCCATCATATTAGCTGGTGGCAATATGATTACCTCCCTTCTAAGTAGCAACCAGGTCTAACTTTAATTCAGCTTCCAAAATCAAAGAAGTGTGAGTGTGTTCACAGTATCCTAATTTGCACTGTTTTTTCTAAAATCATCCTATAAAGGTGGCTCTTTTTAAAAACACAGAAAGGTACAGATAAGCCAGATTTTTCTCAGACTCTAGTTGTTTTTAATGGAGCCTCCTGAAAGTGCTGAATCACAAAGGTTGTATTTTTCCTACTGTACTGTTTGTTATTTCACTGAAGAAGGACTGACACATGATACAACTCTCTCAAATTTGTATTTTTTTTTAACGGATTGAACAAAAACAGATGGAACAAATGCTTTGAAGAAGGTACATTTAGGGACACTTGTTGATGTTTGCTTTGATCAAAACAAGTTTAATCAGCGACATAATAGACACGTTAACTGAACATAAAGCAACACTAAAGTGCTCTCCCAAGGATGCTGAGAAATAAACTATATACTGAATGAATTTTTATAAAGGATCTTTGAAATGTTCATTAAAATGAAAACAGTATTTTTCATGCAACATAAACATTAAAGATAATGATTTAAGTTCTAGACAATAATGGCTGAGAATGGGAGACCAACCACACAGCAAGAATAAATTAAAAGAGTTTTGAAATCCAGTTCAGAACATGAGCAGCAGTGTTGCCGGGGTCTATGGATTATAGAGTGGATTATCACTAATATACAGAGATATAGGAAGTTGAGGATGAATACTTAGAAGCTTTTAACCTTTTTTTGTTGTAGATTGTTTCAGGTAGAAGAAGAATTTAATTTTAAAGGAAATAGTGTTTAAATGCTAACTTGGATAGCACATACCAAAATTAGTAGATAATTAACAAATGTACCTAAGTTCTATATAAGATATTATTTCCATTTCAAGTAAAATAAAGTAAAGATACAAGAACATCTATTTTTCACTATTACTGAAAAAGCACCTTGTGCTCTTAATGCCAATTCACTGGTAATAAAATAACAGAAATCCTACACCCCAGTACTGCTCTACAGATAGTTTGGTTTGCTCTGTGCTGAAACAGTGGCTTCAGTTATGCAGTCTGCAGACATAAATACCTTAAGGAGGGGTACCCTGTGTGCTTCGTTTTCCCCTTCTTGCCTGGGTGTTCAAATAAACACATGAATACAGCTACACATAGACTTAGGCCAACCTATATGAAGATTGTTTATATGTTTACATACGAACGTATGACTCTTACAAACTTGGAATACAATACTTAATTAACAAAGCAAAACACCAGAAAGGAGGCTAGTGGTATGGTACAGGTAGATAGGACACACAGATAAGACAGTGAACTAAGAGCATAAACAAACTACAAATGAAACCCCCCGCAAAACTGATCTCTTAACTTTCAACCGATACTTACAGATTCATGATACTCTCACCAAACTATAATTGACTGCAGTGATCTGCATCTCCACATACAAATGCTTTCTGTCACATACACACTCACATACACACACCTTTCTTACTTTAGTATGTTTGGATGTGAAAGCCTGTTCATAAGCTGGACTTCTTTCAGCATATTTGCGCGGTTGCTACTTAGCGTATTCATCTTCAAAGCCATTACCTGATCGGATACCTTGTGCCGCACCTAAAAAATAAACCCAAAAGGAAATAGGTATGAGCTATTAGTACAATGGAGCACAAGAAATACATGAATGATTATTTCCTAATATGGAACATGGCTGAAATAATTAAACCCCTTTTAGATATTTAAGAACTTTCCTAACAACTTGAAAACTTATCTAACAACAGATTCCTCACTTCTTTTCTCTTATTTCTTCATTATGCTTTATGGATTTAGATTATACAGTTAGTGAAGTATAGCACTGTTGACGGCAGAAGACTCCACATAAATCCCCCTTTGTGTAATTTTTCCCCTCCATGCTAAACTTGTAAGTGGCCACACATATTTAAAGGCAGGCCTACACATCTTTAAATATATGAATGACAGTGCAAATGGTCTTCACGTAAGAAAGTTTATATGTCAGCACTGCAACATGATTCACAAGCCATTTCATGATTCTTCTGTGCTTCTTCTAAAGAATCTTGACAGCCATTTACAACACCAAAAATACATTATGCAAATACCATTTTCAGTTTCCTCACTATCTAAATATAATCTGGAGAACTGACTTGATTCTGCTGCTAATATACTACTGATCAATAGTTGTTGATTGGAGTCAACCATGTTTTCTTGTGTGCAAGACCACTATAAAGATTTCTGTATCGATCTATATATGTGTATAATGTATACAAGAAATTAGCCTATACCACCCTATACAAGAAATTAGCTGGGTGGCTCATAGAACAATTAAAAATAACAACACAATAATAGCATAATGAAACACAGCATTAATACAGTTACTAAAATTAACCTAATAAAAAGATGTGCTATTTCAGCACCTCAGTGTAGCAGTACTGATAAGACAGGCCTGTATATTCCATGTCTGGTTAAAAGCTTTCAATCACCAAGACTATACTATTGATATATAACCTTGCAAAGCCTGTCCAATATCAGGATAGTCTCCCCTTTCCTTCGTCAGTTTCCTACAATTTCTGATTGTATTATTTGTTGCTTTTGCATTGGTAAGCAATCCCAAAAGCACTGACCAGTTGATCTCAAATAAATGCAGTACAGCTCCACCAAAACATAAGAGGACTGGCATTTAAAATTTAGGATTAGTCATGTTTGCTATGTACAAGGCCTTTACCATTTTCATCATATTTTTGTGACAATCCTTCAGTCATACCAACATCAGCACCATAGCTGGTCTGCAGATGCGCACACCAACAATATAAGTGTTTCTAAGTCTATCTACTAACTGTATTTTAGCAGCTCTAAGATTATTTCCCAGAGTGATACACGAACACACAACCCTTTGTCCCTCCAATTCTAGTCAAGTATGTTTTGCAGGTTTTGAAAGTACTGCTGTAGTTCCACACTGTCTTGTCACTCATATAACACACAGTTTTGAACTTATGAAAACTGACAAAATTTACAAATTATCCAACTTCAACATATGCATGGACAAGAAAAAAATAGTATGCTAAAAGTCTGAAACATTTAATTAAAAAAATTTTAAGATATGTGTGACAGAACATTCATTTTTATATACATATTATTTTTGTGAAACTATTCTCCTACTTTTTAGCCTATATGTGAACACATTACATGACCAAATAGAAATAAAAAGACAATGGAAACAATGCATAGAAGAACTATATAAAAGAGATGAAAGATTGACAGATTCATTCAAAGAAGAACCATACGATGACAAACCACCAACTGTAGAAAATGAAGTGAAAGCTGCACTCAGAGCATTGCGGAGAAATATATCTACAGGAACTGATGGCATACCAGTATATTTGCTTCAATTTATAGACAGAATCCACTCTAGTTTTAACTAAAATCTGTCAACAAATACAGAAAACAAAAGAATGGCCCATAGATTGAAAATACTTAATATACATTCCAATCCCCCCAAAAGGGGACACCAGGGACTGCAGTAATCACAGGATCACTGCATTTCTCACTCATACAAGCAAAAGCATGGTCAAAATTCTACAACAAAGATTTCCACCATATATGGAGCAAGAAATGCGAGAGGTCTAAGCTGGGTTCAGGAAAGGAAGAGACACTAGGGATCATATTGCAAACATACATTGGATAATGAGATACACCAAAGAATTTCAAAAGAAAATCAGCCTATGCTTCATAGATTATAGCAAAGCCTTTGATTGTGTAGATCATGAGAAACTATGGACTAATCTAAAGGAAATGGCCATACCCCCAACATTTGATCGTCCTGATGTGTAGCAAGTATGCAGGACAAGAGGCTACTGTTAGGTTACAATACAAAGAAACAGAATTGTTTCCATTTGGCAAAGGGGCTAGGTAAGGCTGCATTTTATCACCTAATTTGTTTAACTTGCATGCTGAACATATCATACATAAAGCAGGATTAGACTCAGAAGAAGGAGGTATGAAAACTAGAGGAAGGAACATCAACAATTTAAGATATGTAAATGACATCATACTGGTAGCAGAAAACAGCAAAGACTTGGAATGATTACTGAAGAAAGTTTGCAGTCAAGAAATCTAAGACAACTAGGACTTAGAAGGGCAGCTGGGAAGGAACTAGATAAGATCTTAAAGTGTAAAGATACATAATTGAATACTGAAGTTAGGATTGTCTATGCCATCGTATTTCTAATTTCAATGTATGGTTGTGAAAGCTAGACAGTGAAGAAAAGCTGATAGGAAGAAAATCAATTAATTTGAAATGTGGTGCTAGAGTAGAGTTCCATGGATACTGTGGAGGGCTAAAAAGGCAAATGAATGGATCCTAAAACAAATCAAGCTTGAACACAGAAGCCAAGATGACTAAACTGAGGCCACTGTACTTTGGCCATATCATGACAAGCCATGACTTGCTAGAAAAGACAATAATGCTTGGTAAGGTAGAAGATGCTAGGAAAAGAAGAAGACCACATTATGGATGGATAGACTCAATCGAGAAGGGCATGTCCTTGAATCTGGAAGAGCTGAGCAGGGCTGTTGATGATAGCATGACATGGAGATCTTTCATCTATAAAGTCGCCATAAGCCAAAGTTGACTTGATGGCAGTTAACAACAACAATAATCATAGTTTTGCAGCATTTCTGAAAAGAGAATGGGGTGAGGTTTTACTGTCAGGGGAATATAAGCAAACAATGTCAGATGCACAGTAGACTAATAAAGTGAGATAAATGTTAGCCACATTGTTTTATCTGAAAAGGGTTCCCGCAAGGAAGTACATTGTTACCAGGAAGCCAGTGTGAGGAAACCTAACATACAATGATAAACACCGCTCTCTAATGCATGCAGCATGTAAGCTTTTACATTAGAGATACAAGTTCTGTTGATATTAACTGTCATACTCCACAGTAAGTGTAGAATCATTGTGATGTTTGCAACTGTAAGGAGTTCAGTCACTGTGGACACATTGGTTTAATCTCTTGCCATTCTATTTTAATGTTTCTGTATCATAAAACCACTGAATGTTAACAACGCCAAGCAACACAAAGCAAAATACTGAAGAAATATCTTAACATCCATTTTAATTCCTTCAAAAGATCATCATATAAGGCAACTCTGTTGAAGATATCTGCCATCAGCAGAAGTGAGAAAAGGCAGATAAACAAATGCTACTAATTATTCCCCACCACCACCACTATATTCCAAAGGAGAACACAAATGCTGGCATCTTGAACAGTTAACGTTTGGTAATTAGACTTCTATGATACAAGGTTGCAACCCTATGTACTATTAGAGGACAATGGCCAATGATCTTAGTGGATCTGCCTCTAATTAAACCTGTTTTTCACTATAAATGTGTAACAAAGAGGTCAATCCTAACTGCTATTTCCAGTTTATGGGCTACTAATATACATTAGAGAATGTAAAGGTTATCTCTAGTCCAGCATCTTTTATGAAGTATTTTGAATAAAAATCCTTAGTTCTGTAGTTCATTATAACAAATTATGATTGTAAAGGACAGCACAGCATGATGAATACATCCCAAAAATATTTTCCCAGACAGAAAAGTATTAAAGTAGACACTAGCCTTCCTATGTATTATAATATTAATACATATTACAACATTAAAAATTTGCTTGTGGAAATAAATGCCTACTAAGTGTGATAGAAGTATGTTTGATTGCAATGTAGCTAAGAAAAACCCTTCATATTTCCAAAAACAAACAAACAAAAAACCATCAACAGTCATAAAGTAATACTTTAAGTCAGAGAACTGGAAGTGCTCATCTCATGAAGTCTTCTCACTTGTTTATTCAGAGAAATACAGCTAGCTGGCCACAACTTAAATCATAAGGTTCTCATGAAAGAAGCAGCAAAGGATCCAGAGTGCTTTTGAAAACTGAAAGCATTTGTTCAAGTAACCGAGCTATTCTCTGGTTCAGACTTAAGGCTATCTAAAACTTATAATCTGAGAGGCAGCTTTCATTTCCATTTGAGATCAACCACAGCTTGCTATGACATCTGAACCCTGAGAAACTATAGAGTGTTTTCTTTTTTATTCCATTAACACAGTGGTTCTCAACCTTCCTAATGCTGCGACCCCTTAATACAGTTCCTCATGTTGTGGTGACTCCCAATCATAAAATCATTTTCATTATTTATTATTTAGTTAGTTATTTCCAACATCAAATAGATTGGAAACACTGACCTAAATCACTGCTCTGGATAGACTTCTAATGCCTAAAAACTGGTAACCCTCCCCCTTTTTTTAAGCACAGAAAGCATCCATCAATGCCAAAATTAAGGAAGCAGTTCTAGTTCTGAATGTTGGGTTTTCACAGTTCAAAAAGCCAGTCACTCCCAAAGGCAATGCCGAAACAGCCCACATTTTACACGAGGCGCAGGGAGGAAAGGACAGGGAGAGAGGAAAGATGGTGGTGGCATAAGCAGACTCGTTTTGTTTCACTTCCTCCCTCCCTCCCTCCCTCCCTCCCTCCCTTAAAGGGAGTGTGGACGCTGAACATACAAAAAGCGAAGAATGCAAGACAGTCAGGGCGAAGAACACAACACGTGCATGTGGCAAGCGCCAAGGGTCCACGCACAACAAAAGCGAGAGGAGAAAGTCAACCTGGCTATTTCTGCACTAGACTGTTATAGCGCTATGATTCCACTTTCACCACCCTATGGAATCCTGGGGTTTGCAATTTGAACTGCAAACCCCAGGATTCCGTAGGATGGTGAAAGTGGAATCATAGCGCTATAACACTGGAATGTGGAAATGGCCAAAGTCCACAGGACGGATCAGAGCAGCGCTTTCGGGTCAAAAAACCAAAAAACAAACAAACAAAAAAAAACAACAACCAAGGAGCCTCAGGGGCTCTTGCTACACAAACCGAAGACCTTGGATGATGCCCCCTGCTCCTTTCCCGACCGAGTTCTCGGTCTCGGAGGGACCGATCTCTCCCGTCAGATGGCAGATCCGTCGCAGGAAAGTTTCCCCCT
This sequence comes from Ctenosaura bakeri, assembly GCA_948474755.1. Classification (NCBI taxonomy): domain Eukaryota; kingdom Metazoa; phylum Chordata; class Lepidosauria; order Squamata; family Iguanidae; genus Ctenosaura; species Ctenosaura bakeri. Next base: position 41,222 of record CAOLHI010004215.1, read on the forward strand.
TTGCCTGCCGGACCAAAGGCGACAGCCACACCGACAACTCCCACGGAGCGGCGTGCCCAGAATGAATGGGCGACCGGGCGATTGCCGCTGCTGCAGCCCCGCCACTTTGGGAAGCAAGCGGAGCCCAGCTGCTCGCTCGTCCCAACAAGCAACTCTGTTCACCGGCATGAATGAGCGTGAGGCGAAGAGGGTGAGGGGATGGGGTCTTACCTCCCAGACATCCCGCTGTAGCGCCATAAACCCTGGATGGGAAGCCCTCTGTGTGTGTGTGTGTGTGTGTGTGGTGCGGGCGTGAGCGTCCAAGCAGCACCCAGCTGCTCACTTGCCCCGGCAAGCAACTCTGACTCTGCAAGCCGGCATGAAGGGGAAAGGGAACACTGAATGGGAAGCCTTCTGTGTGTGTGTGTCTGTGTGTGTGTGTGTGGTGCGGGTGCGATTGTCCAAGCAGTGCCCAGCTGCTCACTCGCCCCGGCAAGCAACTCTGACTTTGCAAGCTGGCATGAAGGGGAAAGGGAATACTGAAGGGGAAGACCTCCGTGTGTGTGGGGGGTGCAGGTGCAAGCGTCCAAGCAGCGCCTGGCTGCGTCCGGCTGCACGCCTCCTCTCCCCTCCCACCAGCACAGGGTCTCCTCTCCTCACCTCCGCCTTAATGCTCCGGCTCCAGCATTCTCCTCTCGGTGTCCTCACCTCAACCTTAACATTCAGGCTCCAGCTCTCTCCTCCTGCTCTCCGCACCTTCGGCTCCACCTCAGGCTCCTCCGGTGCTTTCCCACCAGGCAGGAAAAGACAGGGAAATGCCCAGCACGCCTCCTCTCCCCTCCTCCCAGCGCAGGGGTCTCAGAAGCACTGCTCGCATTGGCTGTGAGGTCACCTTCTTTTAAAAGGGGGGCAGGATTGAGGAGCGGCGACCCCTGTGAAATGGTCGTTCGACCCCCAAAGGGGTCCCGACCCCCAGGTTGAGAACCACTGCATTAACAAAAATCCATATAGACATTTCAAAACATTTCATTTCTAGCATAATTTGTAAGAGAAGAAAGAGATTTAAACTGGCAGGGATACAGCCACTAATTTCATGTTCTTTGTCTTTTTAGCAAAGAGCAAAGTCCAGACATCTCATTAATTTCAGCTATCCAGACAGTTATGCAATGCCCAGCAAACCTTTCCAAAATCTCCAGTGTGAACCTATTGGGCCATAACTTCCTTTTTCTCATGTATACATTCAATAAAAGGTAGCCATATTTCAATATATATACAGTATCTTCACTTTCTCCATGTAGTTCTTTATTGCATGCAGTCAATTTTTCACTCAATGTAAGATCCCAGATCTTCCTCCAACACACAAGAAACTATTTCAGTAACTGACTTTCAGTTTTTAGAAACCACAAGTCTTGCAAGTGAAACTAATAAGGAAACACAGTATTTATATTTAAGTCCCTTATTTTTATCTCCAAAGAGAGATCATCATCATTGTCGTGTCTGCCATCATACACAATCTGTTGTTTGGAAATCTGACCAGCACAATTTAAGATTTGCTGCCAGAAAACAAATATTTTAGAGAGTGTAAGGTATATACCTATTTTGAGCGTATCCTCCCCAGCACGGTGGAGGAGATGCGCAATCTATATAAGAAAGTCTAACTGGTGTTAAATGCCAGTGGTAAGTGGTTTCATAAACATTTTCATTTACCAGAGTAGATATAATTTCAAATGAAGCACTGGACCATATATACTTTCAGTCTGCCTCCCATGCAGTGTTTATACTAACAGAGTCCTTAAATCATCTGAGAGTGCATCATATATCTTTGAATTAATTCTTTTGTTGAGTTGACAGTATTTGTACACTATCTTTCAAAAATGGTGATATAATGGGGGGCTCTTATTTACATACAGTTTTTGCTGAAGCGTGAGATCATTTAATAAAATATATAATATTTTAAGCCATGATTTTTGGTTTTTAAGTTTTTGTGATATCTGACTAATAGATAGAAGTCAACCATTTTGGAATATATCACAAATCTTGTCAACATTATTTTTTCATGTCTGAAAAACAGTGAGTTAAGCTTGAGAAACTGTGGCTAAACTGAACTCAGATCAACGGAAAAAAGCCAAATGCAAATCCTTAATATAATATATGGCTGTTTTATTTCCATCAACCAACATTTACAATTAACTAGTGTGAAAAAGAGATCTGGTTAATCGCAAACAGCAATAGTAACATCCACTTTTCTGCTCACGACCTTGAAGAGCTGGGGAAGAAGCACACAAGTCCAAGGCTTCTTCTCAGAGTATTTCTGGCTGGCAAGGTTCTCCAGTTGGTGGAGAGCCTCCACCAGTCATCAGCCGCCATTTTGGGCGCTGCTGGATGCCGTGGGATGCCGACGAGTGTGGAGCAGCGAAACGTGTTGCTCCACACAGCAACGGACTGAGGTAAGCTCCGTTTTAGCGTGGCTTACCCCGTTTCTCCGCCTGCGCATGGAAAGGGCCTGAGTAAGGGTTTTTCAGGAAGAAACCCACATGCTCAAAGCTGTCTGTATGTCCCAGGTGTTGGTTTTTTAAAAATAATGTTCAACTTAAATCAGCTTTTTGAAAATTATGCTACAAACAGCAGCTTCTTTTTTTCAAATGCCAAGTTTAAAATTAAATCTTCCAACGATATTTTTGTCCCACTGAGTTTCACGTCTGCTTTGCAAAACATGAGCTAAGCGTTCCATCAGCACTCTTGGCTAAGGGTGCGATATTGCTCAGTCAACTGGGTTTCATTCAGAATCTTGGGTTATCAAGTTGCCCCAGATTCCAAGACTGGGTCCTTGCTGCAATACGATCTCTTCTGAAATTATTAATATTTAAAGACTATTAATCAAAGAGTTTAAACATTTATTTTTGACTGCACAGAGGAATGCTGTTTTACTCAGGAATCACAATTGCTTGCTTTGAAAATTTTTAGGCTGTTATTGTTCACTTACATTGCACTTTCAAATTTGGTCATAGTGAAGAAAAGTATACAGGATTATAGTCTTATTTTTCATTTAAATGATCATCTTTAGTATTCTTGCATGTGTTAAGCAAACACAGTTCAAAAGGCATATGTGCTGCAAACCGGGAAATTCTAAATTATACCTTTCATAACACACTGTTTAACTACACACCAGTTAGAGCAAGCAGCCAGTTGCTACATGGTTGCTCAGAAAGTATATTAATTTCAAGGTGGAAGACACAAATTACATCAGGGTGGGGGGTTTCTTGGTAATCTAAATAATCTGCAACCATTCTAATATTTAAAAACACTGTATTTATAACTCTGAAATTGGAAATACAATGGTATGGACAATCCTAACTTTTATTATTCAATGATACATCTTGACACTTAAGTATTTTGTCTAGTTACTTCATACCTGGCGTTTCAAGGCCTAGTCTGCTTCTGATTACTTGACTACAATTGCCTTTCTGGTTAATGACTGAGCCAAGGTATGGAAAAGCTTGAATTATTTCAATGGCTTCATTAATTAATGAAAAATAATGCAATGGTTCTGTCGTTACTGCAATACCTAATGTCCCCTTTCTTGGGGACTGGGATGTATATGGAGTGTTTCCCATATGTGGACCTTTTGTTTTGCATATTCCATATATTTCCAAATGGAAATATTTCCATGTTTCCATTCCTTGACATTTTAGTTAGAACTTGAATAGATTCTATCTCTGTAGTCTGAAGCAGCTCTATTGGTATATCATCCATTGCTGGTGATCTATTTCATCCAACTGCTCAGAGTACAGCTTTCACTTCACTTTCTAAAACTGTAGACTCGTCTTCAAAAGATTTTTCCTTGAATGAATCTGTCACCCTTCCATTTCTTTTATACAGTTATCCAGCATATTGTTTCTATCATCTTTTTATCTGTACTTGCTCACATAATGTGTTCCCCCACTGGTTGCAGAGCATCCCCAATCTTCATTTAAATTTCCCCTTGACTTCTCAGATCTTGTCAAAGAGATCTCTTGTTTTTGCATTTTTGTTGTCATTTTCTTTTTCTTAGCATTGATTAGTACAGTAATTCTCTTTGTTCCTGAGCACAATGTGCATTCAGGATTCTGACCCTCTTTCAATCACCTTTTACTTTCACTTCTCATCTCTCCTTAACTGGTTGAAGAGATTCATTAGTCATCCATTGAGGATTCTCTTTCTTTTGGCTGCAGAAAGTGTCTTTTTGCATTTCTCCCTAACAATATCCCTGGCTTCAGTCCAGAGTCCTTCTGGCCTTTGGTCAATTAGGCTTAACAGTGTCAACCTAATTTTTACATTATCTTTAAATTCTATGGGGAGTTCTTCAGGTTGTACTTCAGCATGATGGCTGGTTTAGTGTTAGCTTTACTCTAATTTGTCATATTAGCAGTTCATGGTCTGTGTCACAATCTGCTTCCTGGTCTTGTTTTTGCAAAGAGAATAGAGTTTTCCATCTCCCCCTTGCTATTATGTAGGCTTTTTTTTTTAGACTGGATATGAGGTAATGTCCATGTAGTAATGTCTCTTTGGTTGCTTGAAGAATGTGTTTATGATACTGGCTGACCTCACAAAATTCAGTCAGTAACTGACCTGCTTCATTTCTTGATCCTAGCCCAAAATTTCCTACAACCTTTGATTCTGCTCTACTTCCTATTTTTGCATATCAATTACCTATGATTAACATGAAGTCCTGTTTTGGTGTGTGATCATTTTCCCTGGATACCACCATAGAATCTCCATTTCTTCTTCTGCTGCTGCTGCTGTTGGAGCATAAACCTGAATTATGGTTATATTGATAGTTTTTCCCTGAAGTCTTGACATGATTCAGTCAGGCTCTGATTTATATCCTTTAGCTGTGGTTGCCACAGTTCTCCTATTAACATCACCCCACTTCTTCTTATATTTTCACTTTCTGAGTAAAACACTGTGCAATTATTTGACTTCAATGTTCCATTCCTATTCACTTTAACTCACTCGGCACATGTATACATGTGTTCTATTTCTTGTTATGCGTTCTATTTCTTGTTTTACTATGCCTAGTTTCTCTGGATTCATACTTCTCACATTCCATGTTCCTATGTGTACCTTTGGACTTTCTTTTCACATCAAAAGCTGAATATCCTTTCAGCTTGAGTCCAGCTGCATCATTAGCCATAGCACTACTCACAGCTGGTCTCTGCTCTGCCCCAATAGCTCACTTAGTGCCTTCCATCCTCGGAGTCTCATTTCATGGCACTATCTCATTTCATTTTGAATTGTCTCATCATAGGTTTTTCATGGTAAAAGCATGCAAAAGGAGTTTACTTGTGTCTCCTTCTGTGCAGTATTAACAAGTGTTAGCTATGGTGTCACTGGAGTTGTCTCTGAGAGATCCTCCACCAGTGTCACTCCTGGTTACTGCTGCTGCCTAGTATCTGTTTGGTACATTTAGTCTGATTCATCAGTAAAAACTTGTCTGAAATGGGAGATGCTACTAGAGGCAGTGCTACCCTCTGCGTAGCCTCTTGTCTCACAAAAGCATGCAATTACACCACCACAGAAAGGTAATGCCAGGATGAGGTTGAAGGGTTACAAATTACTTTTTTTTCTTTAAGTCTTTCTAATTTTTCCCTTTTCTCTCATACATTCCAGTCTTTTATAGCCTCCAGTATGTTATTTTCTAACACACAGCAATATAGACAGCAATAAAATATTGGACTACATTTAAAATTTGTTACATGTAATCTACATCTGAAGTAATATCTAAAGGAACCAGTGCAGTAGACCTATCTCTGTTCCAAAAATTAATAAAAGGAATCTAATTTTTTTGAAAGCATTTAATGGATTCCATCTACCTAGTTCACAGCCACCTGTGACAAATGACAATATTCAAAAGCATAATTATCTATATCCTTTTATCCCTGTTAAGAACTGATGGCATTTGAGATGACTGCCAGTATTTTGCTGACAGAATTTGTGCTGTGGTCACCACATAATCTCTTGGAATTTGTTTTACTTTAGTATTTGGTTTACAACATATCCAAGGAATATAGTAGAATGATTCAGTTGTCATCTAAAACCTGTAATTATCTTTACAATATACCACCTTGTTTCAACATTATCTGATCAATATTACCTGAACAATATCTGAACATTATTACCATATACAAGTGGATATTCTTCTCCTCACTTAGCATTGTCAACCAAGATCAGCTGTTGTATGCCAACTATTATTTAGTATTGTGGTTATAAGTAGGACAGTTTGTTGGAAGTTACATCAGGACAAATAAGCCTTCCATAAACTAAAGGACCTTTATATGCTTCCCAACAATGCATGAATCATTCTTGTTTCTTATCTGAAAGGCATTTTTGAGAAAGACCACACAGAGTGTTCTGATACTTTGATTTTGAGGTTGAAAGTAGTGCTTTCACAGAAGACAAGAATTTTGCTCAGAGACCACACATTCATATTTGTGTGTGTGTGTGTGTTCATTCGCTATCAGTTTCCTTATCTTCTTTTGCATTGCCATTCTGTCTTTATCTAATTTAATTTACTTCTTCGAGTAATTCTGTTCTACTCAAAGAGTTTACAAAGGGGAAACCTGTTGTCCCCTAACGCGGAAGGAATCATGCTAGATGTTATTGAACTGCAAATCCGTGAGCCTTAGGCAGCACAGCCACTGATGAGGAATGCTAGGGGTTACAATCCAAAAACATCTGGACAGCGCCATGATTCTCACTTCATATCTATTATATATAAAAGTTAAAGTTTGCAAGTTTGTCTGTTTGTCTGCATCAGGCAGGCCAAGACCTCATACAATTGGCTGTGTGAGGCAAGAAGACCTCATATTATTGGCTGCCTGTGAAGATTCTATGGAATCCTGGGGCTGGCAGTTCAGGGAGGGGCCTTTAGAATACTCAGCCAGAGAGCTCTTGGGCGTCAGGCCAGTTGCTATGGAGTCGAGGCCCAGCAGCAAGAAGAAGAACAGAGTATTCACTCAGAAACAAAACCTCTGTAATGTTAACAACTCTGAATACAGATTGGATTGGGGAATATGGGCATAAGTAACAGCTACTGGAATAGGCCGGTTGCTATGGAGATGAGGCCTAGCAACAAGAAGGAGGACACTGTATTCCCTCAGGAATCAAACCTCTGTATGCTAACAACTCTGCACAAGGGACTATGAGGAAAAGTTACAGGTACAGGACAAGCCAGTTTGGGGAATTACAGACACAGGATATCAAACTTGTGTATTTCAACCGCATCTAATTCCTAAGGTATTTCTAACAAGTGTTACCTATGAGAAAATAAAATCCTGGGCAACGCTGGGCAAATATGCTAGTAGGAATATAATTTCAACCATTCTTAGCCAGAATAGTCATTCTATCAAAGATCTGCAATAATATCTGAAAGATGGCAATGCTACTAAAATAGGTAAACACAGCAAAAAATGTAGGATGGGGTGCTAAAGGATGCTTACTGATGAAATTGTCTCCTCATATAGTATGACTGACATAATCAAATTATAAAAGATTAGGCAAAAGACTCAAATGTTTCCTATATAATTAAACATTTATTAATATCCATTTGAGCTGAGTTTCATTCTTAGCCTGTGCTTAAGGATCATTAGAACATGTTCAGTTTGTGCATGCAGAAATGGTTACAACAATAATTAGCTGTAAATTATTTTTAAAACAACCTAATTATTTGGAAAAAAACATAATTCAGCAACTATTTTGAGGAACATAATATCCTGGAATTATTCTGCTAGTATGCAATTACTGTTTAAAAGAAACTATGTAAGTACGTACTTACAAAGATCAAGGCTAAAGTACAGTATTGGAATGGTACACAGATCCATTATGGATCCATTTGCCAGTATTCCCATCTATTCCACATTTAATCAGTTTGGTAATCAAATATTATGGGGGACCTAATCAAATGTTTTGTTGGAATTCAACAGAGAAAATTGCAAAATTCTACATTTAGGCGACAAAAACCAAAAGCACAGGTATTGGATACGAGATACATAGCTCAACAGTACTGTAATACATGCAAAAAAGATCTTAGGATTATTGTTGATAATAAGCTGCACATGAGCCAGGGGTGTGATGCTGCAGCAAAGAAAGCAATCTCTTTCATTAATAGAAGAATAGTTTCCAAGTCAAAAGAAGTAATAGTCCCACTGTATTATGTGCTAGTCAGACCTCATTTGGAGTACTGTGTTCACTTCTGGCTGCCTCACTTTAAGAAGGATACAGACAAGCTGTAGCAGGCTCACAGAAGGGCAACAAAGATGATAAGTGTGGAGAACAAAGCATATGAAAGGTTGAAAGAAATAGGTGTGTCCTGCTTGGTGTGAGGTGGCATGCTTGCACTCTTTAAATATCTCAAGGGCTCTCACAGAGATAGGGGGATGCCAGCCTGTAGGAGATAGGTAGGACCTACCAGAAAGTAGGACCAGGTTTGAAATTACAGGAGAGTAGATTTCAATTGAACATTAAAAGAGAACTTACTGATAAGAAGAGTTTGGCAACTGAACCAATTACTTAGAGAGATGGTGGGCGTCTCTTACTCTGGACATCGTCAAAAAGAGGCTGGACAGCTACCTGCTGGGGATGCTTTAGCTGGAGATCCTGCATTGAACAGGGAGCTGGACTTGACAACCCCTGAAGTCTCTTTAAATTCAATGATTCTATGACTCCATGATGAGCTCTTTATGAATCCTGGAAACCCAGCAAATAAGTCATCCTACTCTAACCCCACTGACTAAAACATGTGCCATTAGATAGGATGGTTTTGGATATAAAACTATTAGAATGCTATGACTGCTACCACTACATGTCCCTGTTTGAGTTTTATGAGAGTCATTATTTGGTTTCTACACACTTAACAATAAATACATGATACAGGATGAATGTTTGCATCCAGCTGTGAAAGAAAATATTTTTATTTTTAGATAAGGAATTTCTATTGAAACTCTATTCTACTTCAGCAAATTTTCCTGTATATTCTTTAAGTGGTACAAGGCTGCATATAATTGTAATTGATGGTGTCTAAAACAAACGTGTACTTACAGAACAGTTCCATTGGGGGAAATCCTAAAATCAAGGTCTATTAAAGAAATCTATCCTGGTGGCAACAACAGTCATCTGTACTATTTTTTTTACTATGTCTCTAAATGACGCAGAACCTATAAATAACATCAGGAACCATGAAAGCCACCATGACAAGGGGAGGGAGTCATAACAATTCTGAAAGTAAAAAAAAATAACTTTCTTTATGAAAAAATAAAGCTGACACTAGAACATGCTGATTAAGGGGGAAAAAACCCCACAGCATTTCCTTTTTACATATTGCATGGGATTTCAACTAACAGTTAACACTAGCTTCCACTAAAATCAATAGGATAAGTCATTATTTTCAAATGCAACAACATTCAATGAACTTAGTCTGGATCCAGTCCAACGACCAACTCAAGACAATTTTCAGACAAATTTACCTCCGTCCTTAAAGTATACTGGACATAAGGGGAAACTGTACACTTCAAGTTTTGTGAGTCAATTCACATGAGCTTGCATAAGCAGCATGCAACAAACTGTGGCTGCAAGAAATTTACATCAGCAAACCTCATGTTCCAACTGCCAAAATAAATAAAACCACCTCCTCAATCCATCCCCCATTATGAAGCGAAATAGTATTGCAAGAGGCAATGCTGGGCTGCCAAATCTGTTTCTTTCACAAAGTAAGTAGAACATGGAGAAAAGTCATGTACATAGCATTCACAGTTATTCTGCAGATCAGGTTCATCAATCTACCACAAATTAGACTCACTGCATTCTAGATTTTCATAATAGTGTAGTTTTTCCTCTTAAAACCATAATATAAGTAAATACCTGCCATTTTCCAGTTATTTAAACTTCTGTCATGTTCTTTAAAATATATTTACAATGGATAAATCGAGTGTGGTGCTACCAAAAGTCTATTTAAGGAATGGGCCTTTTCCCTCTCTCATCTTCTCATCCTCTGTTGCTGTCTACACTATACTCTACTCTGGAAGGTTCCCATGCCTCGAAAACAGATTGATGGTGTAGAAGGGGGCTCTGGGAAGAAAGGGAACTACCGCTTTCTGATTCCACTGATGTAACCACTACATTTGACCCAAGCAGGTATTTCTATGTCACTTGCAGAAAAACAATGTGTTTTAAAGAAATGGATTCACCACTGGCATGGCTCAGTTCTAGAGAACTAGCTTCTATTTGAGTGTAAAAAATGCACTTTTCTATTCATCCCAAAGTTGTTACAGAGTAGCTTTTCAAGAAGCTTGAACTGCATCCAGGTAGAACAGCTTCATCTTACCTATTACTAAATATTTAAGGTTTATTTGCTTTTATTTTAGAAAGATCACATTAACATAGTTTATAGCACAGTAAGCAGCACAAGACAGATGTGTTCTTTCTGGCTTGTAAGGACCACTTTACGTCTTTATGTGCCATGCAATCACATTCAGCAGCTGCTGTTTTATCCTTCCTTTTAATTTGTTTCCCTTATTCTCCCATCTCTAGCTGTCCTAATTCCTCTGTAAATTCAGCATCCTCCTTTCCTTCCCTCCTCAGAAATCCAAAAATGTGATTTGTGCAAAGCACTGCCCACAACTCATCTAACCGCATAACAAAAGAAGCAGATATTAACTCTGTTGATAAAATTTCTATAGTCTCTTTCCAAAAATAGCTATACAGGAACCAAAGACTTTGTTGCGCTTAACAATAAACCTCCCCCATCAAATAAATTAGCAAGGGAAAATATGGAAGGAAAGGACATAATTTTAAGGATGAAAGGGCCCAATTAAAACTATAATATTCTACTAAAAGGAGACTTATTATCCCCCAAGCACTATTAAGTTCACCAACTGCTCAAGAGAATATAAACAATCTGTGACCAAAATAGATGGAGCATTTGGACAGTGAGGGTGCACAAAATTGTTCAAAGCTTGCTTGAAAGCATGGAGAGTAAACCCTTGATCTTTTAAACTAGTATGACTGGCTACCTTAACGATATTAGATACAGGAGTAAGCTACGACAGAAAATTGCTTGCACACAAATATAATTTCAGCATCCAGTAATAGTTGGGAAATATATACCTCTACAGTTTTACTCTGATAAACTTTAATAATTTTAGACACATTTTGGCAACAACTAAGCTTGACAATAAACAAAATGTTACCTGAGCTTCTAGCTGATCTTGCTCAAAATCAGTAGAGAAAGTGGGGGATGTCTGAGTCTATGGCTGGTTTTTCAAAAACAAGAAAGGGACAGATATGTAGAGGTTGTTTGTCCTTTAAATAAAGGAAATTTAAACACTGGAGAAAATGCAGTGTTGTATTACAGAGTAAAAACATTAGAGGGAATGCTTTCCTATTCTTTAACATGGGCTTTTGTCAGATAGTGGCATTTTTTTTATATAGATTTTTTCTCTCCGCAAGTATCAGTATATAGCAAGGGCGGGCAACTGTTGAAACATAGCGGGGGTGCCATAGCCCTTCAGAAGACCTTGGAAGACAGCAACTCTCCACTGCACTTGCTTCTGCTAAAAAAAAAAAAAAAATCAAAAAGAATTTGCCCCCAAGTGCCCTCTATGATGGTGACAGGGCAATTTTCACCAATATTTTTAGGCCCAGGAGATGCCTTTTTTTAAACAACAAATGAGCAGAAGTCATTTCCTGTTCATGTCCTGTTTCCAAAAAAAAAGAAGCCTCCCCTGAGCCTTCATATACAAAACATGGTGGAAACACAACCCATAGAGTATATTTGGGGCAAGTTTTTGCGAAAAGATATTTTTGACCCCTGGGGGCCCAGAGTGTCAAAAATTGCCCCTGGAGCTGCATACTGACCACACTTTGCCCTCTCCTAGTATATAGTGACAAATATTCCAAGCATGTGGACAATATTCTGTTTGTCACAATTGGTTTTCAATTCTCCTAACTTTTTATACTAACCATCACCCCCCCCCACAGCAAACTCTTCAAGGCTGGAGGACCCATTGCAACAGCAACTCATCCATGAGGTATAAAGAGATGCTGCTCAAAGGAAACAGTCTCCCCCTTCAAGTATGTAACATGACTACTTTCCAGTCACACACTGGAGTGGGAAAGATTACTGTTCAGATCTGGAAAATGTAGTGATCTTTGCGTGCAATGAACTCCTCGAATGGTTTGTTATTCTAAATGGGGAAGATCCCAACACAAAACTGAAAGCAGAAGCAGCCCCACACATAGATGTGTGTGTGTGTGTGTGTGTGTGTTGCTGGATACTGTTCTATTGAACACGAATTGAGCTTCCCACATGGCCTACACTGTCATGAGTATGACCCAGAACATCCAGAATCAGAAACATATGTAAAACTAGTGCCTGTTCTCAACATTTGTTTTTCTTTGAAACAAACGCAGCATATGGCAGCTCTTTAAGCTCAAGTATTAGAGGCCCTGAAAGTTTAAAATCTCTTCATATTGCCGTATTACCTACACTTAAACTGCAATTCACTTTACATATTAAATATTATTCGCATTCATAAAAGCAACAAGATAACTATAATACAAAAGTTCTATACATGGCTAAATGTAGTTAAGACCAAACATTATTTTCTTTTTATCTGCACCATTGGTGTACAACTTATGGTGAACATGCTCCCTTCAAAGGGTCCTAGATGCCATGCCACCAAAATCTGACAGGAAGGTGGGGAGAAAAAAAAACACCTTTCCAATACGTTTTTGACATCACACCATTGAATTTCACCATCTCCAGTTGTTGTCCATCCCTGATCTGCTAGAAAATATAATAAAATTTTCTATGGTCAGTGTCTGCATAGCATAAAGGCTTAAGCAAGTAGTTTAGCATTGACAGGAGTCACGACTAAAACCAAGACAAATTGAAAGGCATTTAAAGCAATTAAGTGCTTAAGTATGGGATACCTGCAGTAGATCAAGGCTTAAGTAAAACAGTCATGTGTAATAGGTATTTCAAGACCAATGGATATGATCGCAAAGAATTTGTCACCATTAGCGTGTTACTACTACCATGGACCAAGGCCTTAAAATCTCACGTGTATTTAATTGAAAAACGTGGAAGGAAAAGATTTCCGATAATTCTTTCTGAATAGCCAAAACTTAGAACAGGAATCAACCAGCTCTCTTGATGTTGTTAGACTGCAACTTCTAATTTCCTCACCATTAGTGATACTGGCTAGAGCTGCTGGGATTTGCAATCCAAGATGTGGAGGGCTATGTGATTCTCACTCCTGAGTTGAAAGTTACCTAAGAAATTCATCCAAACAACTAATAGAAAAGACTGAAAAATCAACCAATGTTCTCAAAAAATCTCATCTCCTCCTCACCTCTCTAATGTCATATATACTTTGTCTATAAAATGTAGGGTTACTAAATATTATATGCTTTTGTTTTCCATTTACCCTTAACTAATAGTCCTAAACTGTTCACCTCATCGAGATGTCTAACATCAGGACTGAACCAATATATGAGACAAGAAAACAGTGCAGCAGTCATCATTCAGTGGCAACATTTCCTCTTCTGCAATTTTTAACCTCAGCAGTGGATTAACTTTGAACCTGACAAGTACAGGACTATAGCGCAAGCCTGTTACAAAGGTTTAATTTCCTTCTTTCTGTAAGGTCCAGACCAGATCAGGGAAAGGAAAGGGAAGGGTAGATTGGCACGTGGCCCCATACTTCCTCTCTTGCCCATCTCCTCCTTCGCGTATGTGTGTGGGGCACTGGGAGAGGATTTGTGGTGCTGAAATGGGGCTGAAATCCATCCTTAGCTGGCCAGGCAGCAGCTGGTGGAGGAGGAGGGTGACCACAGGTGCCTTTTAAATAGCTGTGAAACTTGATCGAACTCATTGAGAAGGAAGGTTGCCCAGAAAAAAAGCACCTGAGTTGAGGGGGGCAGAGGTTGAAGAATCTCACAAACGATCAAATCTATGAAAGTCAAACCTGCAAATGTGGAGGGGCAACAGTATAATATTTACATTTCTGCAGGCCTCCAGACCTATAGTAAATTTTTGCATGTATTTAATATAGATGAAACAAAAGAGTCTGGTGGCAGATTAAATACATACAGATTTTATTTGGCATACATGTTGGCAAGCTACAACCCACCTCAGGGATGAAAATAATATACCCTCAACTGGCATATACATACACACGTGCAGATGGGTGGACAGGCATGTGGGGATGTACAGTAGGCCCTCTACATTTGCAAGGGATAGCGACAGAGAATCCTTGTGAATGTTAAAAAATCATGAATAATAAACTAATAATAAAATAAAATAATAAACTGGCAATCATCCACCCTGCACATTCCTGCGGGCCTCCTCCAGAGTGCCTGCACGGGCAGAGGCCCCAGAGCATGCAGGAAAAAGGCAACTGCCCACCCTGCATGGCCCACCCTGCATGTTCCTGCGGGCCTCCTCCAGAGCAACCGCACCAGCGGAGCACCCATGAGGGCAGCAGTGAGGGGTGCAGGGAATGGGAAGGGGAGAATGGCGGTGAGGCAAAAGGGCACTTCATGAATAATCAGATCAAATCTGTGAAAGTGAAACCCACAAACGTGGGAGGAGAACTGTAATTGTAAAGGTGAGAGTGAACTGAAATACAAATAGTACAGATGCTGGTAATTACCTTATACATTTAGTCCTTCTTATTCTGACTTGACCAAGATGCCTTGCATCACACAAAAAAAAACATAATGTAGCAAGGAGAAACCGAGATATTAAAATATACAACTTCAGGATTATGCGAAACTATGTAAAGTATTTCCTTCAAAGTTCTTCTAATTCTATGCTGAAGGTATATTGGTGACCAACAATAAACTGCTCTAATCTTCAAGATGCCACAAAATACTTTGTTGAAACAAACTAAAGCAGCAGTCTCCTTAGAAAATAAGAGTTTGAGTTACTCAACAAAACAAAGTGTTTCTTACTGTGCCTTAATTTCCCCAAGAAAACAGTTCCACAAGTAACAAATTAAGGGTTTAAGGCGTTTGAAGTCCTTCTCATTGAGCGATCTTAGCCAGACCACAGGCAGAAGCTATACACAACCAAGAAGCGAAGAACATTCAATTACATCTCAGTGCAATTGCTGAATGAAAATTAAAAAGAGGAACAACTATTAAAATTAGCTACCCACCTTGAACACTTCAGAGAAGAAACCAGATCCTATTTTCTCACAGGAAAAGTCATCAAGCCGTGTAAGTCTTGAAAAGGCACTTATCAAGGCCTTGTATGAAGATGTCCAGACTCTGCCCATCTGGGACACAGTCCCATCACCTCCACCGCCCCCATCAAAGTCTTCAAGGCGCTCCAAGCGTGGTGGAAATCCTGCTATTGAATTTCGCTTACTCCGATCCATCTCGCAAACAGTACAGTTCCTTCAGAAAGGAGGAGATTTTTCACATCCTAGGTGTTCAATTTGTTCTTCTTCTCTCTGGTTGGATACTAAAAACAAAGGATAAACAATTGAACCATTTTCTTTTGTCTCACTTCTCTCCCTACAACTAGAAATGATAAAGTACCAAAATCATAACACTATATAGGGCCAAGTGGAAGAGAAAAAACTAGAGTAGTTAATTTCATACCTGTAGTCAGCATATATTAAACTGTGTCTAGGAAAATGCTTCTCAGCCTATCTGATTTGGGGAATCAGCAATTATTTTTTTCCTAATTTTGCCAAACAGCAGCACTACAGTTGTGTCCATTGGGTGTAAATGTTCCTTTTCCTTTTAACAAAAACTTGTCAAGGACCACTAGCCCATGGTTCAGGGAGTGGCACCAGTCCAGGAACCACCACTTTGAGGAGCAAAGACCTCACAGCTCAGAAGTTAAGATTTCTTTTTCCTCACAGAACTCAAAAATACTAATGTTCTTATCTGAGGACAAATGGTTAGTAAATTGTTGTGTATTTGTTTGTAAAACCAAATTAACACAAATGGTTTTTCTTCTTTGTGGCTTAGAACAGTGCTTCCTAAGCCATCTGATGTGGAGGAGCAGCAGGCATTCTTCCTCCAGTGACCAACACTATACTTGTGCCGATCGGCTACAACGGCTTCTTCCTTGTCACTTGCCATCGACTAGTAGCCAATGACTCACAGACTGGCACCAGTCTATAGATCACCACTTTGAGCAACACTGACTTTGAGTATATAAGTGGAGAAACAGAGTATGTATTCGGTTAGAAAAGAACTGATGATCTCAAAAACTTCCCTGCACCTTTGGGAGCAGAGTATGCTTCTTACTACAAATCAGGAGTGGCACTCACACAGCCCTTCATACATTGCTGGACTGCAAATCCCAGCACTCCTAGTCAGCATAGTCAATGATGAAGAATGTTAGAAACTGCAGTCCAACATTATGTGGAGGGCCACATGGCCCCAACCCCAATACAAACCTTGACATTATATCACTTCAAAAACCCCATCATATCACTTTAAAAAACCTGTGATAGGATATATCATGGCAAGATATATCCTAACACATTCCATTCAAAAACAGATCATGCAGAATGAAATCATTACTATAATCTATACTGCAATAAGTATTAAGAACTTTGTTCGTAACTAAAAGTTTATTTCTATATGATGGGCTAAACTGAGGTGGACAGCTGCTGTGATTCAGAAACCAATTTTAACTCTCTTGGCAAACTACACACTATAATTTTCAGCTGAAATTTGCTTCTTGAAGCCATTTTTTGTTGTAACTTTCAAATTTCTCAGGTGGCTTGTAGGACTGGGGAAATCACAGTCAACTGGCTCCTTCTGGAGATCTCCAGGAATAGTGATTGACCTTTATGAGGTGACACCTCCTCCAAAATTTAGAAAGTGGAAAGTCAAAGGAGGTCCAGAGGTTTTCAGGGGTACTGGGGAAAGCCTTCGAACAACCTCAGCAAAATTAATTGAAGCCAGAGAACTGTTTGTTAACATAATACAAGCAAGTTTGAACACATTCATAGTTCTACAGAGAGGGCAGTATTTCTGAGTCAGAAATATTTCCAGAAATTGAAGTGTTCTTTATACTTCCCTCTGAATAATAACAGACATTTTCAGGAGAGAACAAAGTACTTGAAATGCTTCCTAATTAGTAAATAAATGGTTGCCTATTCTTTATATGATCTGAGACCAAATGAGATGTCAAACCCTCCACAATATCTCCTACCAGAACTTTCTCAACACTTACCAAAAAATGTTAAATCATAAAGACACATAAAAAGGATGTGACAGACAGGGAGTGTGGTTATCTGGAGTGCCAGAGCAGCCTAGAAACAGACTGCCAGGCAACTAGAATATCTCCTTAGGAGAGAAACCCAGCCCAGTAGTGTGTGGGAGGGACTGGTGGCTGGGAAGAAAAGATACATAAAGGCAAACACTGATTCTCATTTGGGCAGTCCTTCAGTGAGATTTTTAGCCAGTGAAAGCTGTGGGAGGGGTTTAATTCCCAGGGGAAGCCCAGTGAAAGGCAGTAGAGTAATTAAACCATTACAGAATCTGGTCAGAAAGTGTGACCTAGATTGGGTCTTGAGTCTTTGGTGAGAGTGTAGCCAAAGGGCTGTTTATGATACTTGTGCTTATGTGAGAATTTAAAGATAAGGGAACTGTCTAAAAGTACTCTGAAGAACTGTATTAATTTTGACTTGCATATGAACTCCAACACTTTGTTCTGTATGTTATCTTAATAAATGTTACAATTTTCTTTAATAAATACCGACTCAGCTGAGTTGTATACAATATTTAAAGACACACAGAAAACATGCTACCATAAAACTATAAGGGGGTTCTAAATAACCATTGAAAGGTCTCATTCTATTACACAAAGGTGGTGTTATAAGGGGGAAGGCAAAGCTGTGTGGAAAAGACAGAGTGCCTTATCCAAGTGGGGAATTGCTATACCAGTCTGGAAGAGACCGAAGGGCCTGTCAGAGAGGATGCACGTTTTCACTGGCAGTGATGTCACTGGCATGACCAACCAGTAAATCATAACTACACACATCCATTGCCACAGTGCTTGGAGCTAATTTCAGGGTATTTTTTTTACAGGTACAATTTGAAGCCAAACACTACAGAAATTTGTAAAACTGGCTTGACTAGAAACTACAGTAGGATTGGAAGTAGATTTATACTGTGGGCAATGAGACGTTAAAGCAGTACTATACAGCTGAAAATGTCTTCCCGGTAAACTTTACTAAATCCATAGTAAAGAATATATTTTAAAACAGATTGCTCTATAAAACCTGTGTTTATGCCAGAAGATGGGATACATAAAAGACATGCAACAATATGTATTACAACTTTCACAGGCAACACTCTGTGCCCACAAGACTGGCATTTTAGCAATCTGTTAATTCTTAAAATATATATGAATGTGCTAAATTAAACATCCCTAGTTTAAATTTTTCACTAGTATCAATAAATTCCAGAGTGCTGCCCCATCAGATGATAGACAAAAGACTCAAAGAACCACTACAACAATGCCAGCTGCTAACCTTGGCAAATGCCTTGACAAGTCATTCATCCTTCCTACTTAAAAAAAAAAAAGGATATATTTGCCCATAAATTAGCACTTTTACAATGCTTAAAAAGTATCAGCTATCAGGATTTTTTCCATCTTACTCTTTTGTTAGTATTTCAAATGTTTAACCAGTCAGTGAGCAGTGTTGCTTTCAAAAACGAAATTTCTTGTTCTTGCTTGAGCTATCATGTTTCTAATTTTCCACAAATGGAATCAACAGTCCCAAGGGATAACCTGCTTTACTCAATACCATGCTGGTTCAAACAGAGTACATCAACTGGCTACTTTATGAACTAGTTAAGTAGAAAGCTATATTATAAAAAATTGTGCTGAGGCAAACACATTTAATTTCTCACATTAGCAAAGCCAAACCAGTTCTGAATCCACATTAGCAAAGCAAGTGACAAAGTACTAAAGTTCTAACTGAACCCAGGTTATCTCAAATTTGTGCTTCAAACTGGACAGATTAGGACAGTGGTCCATCCACTTTCACAAGGACTGGAACACAGAATGTGAAAGTCAAAAAATGTGAACAACTCCACCCATTCCAGTGAGCGAGGGAACATAGTACACGCCACCCTACACCATTCTCTCCCTCCTATTCCCTTGTTTTTTGCCTGTCACATATGCCTTCCTTCCACACACCTGGGCAAAGGACAAGCAAATGGGAGAGGGGAGACCAGTGCATAGAGAAGGTGTATGCATGCATGCCTTCCTTCCCCATTCTGCCCAATCATTCTCTTGTCTTTTGCTTGGTGCATATGCCTTTCTTCTCCACCCCCAGGCAAAAGAGAATGTGAGGGGGAAATTGGGGGGAAGGCACACACACCTTGCAAATAATCAAATTTGTAAAGGTCAAGTCTGCAAACACGGAGGGAAGACTGTATTCGAAAACTCTGAACTTCTTTAGAGACACAAGTCATTATTTTTATGTTTTTGACACAAACAAATATGTTTCTGTAACTATAATCAGGGCAGAGTTAAATTATATTCTGTCCTCCCCTCCCCTACCTTTAGCTTCTGTGTCTTGGTCCTACAAGACTGAGAAAATCAGAATTTTACTTCTCCTTGTACAACTAAGGCAAACGTGGTCAATATGCTATTAGTGGCACCTGGTGTCTTCAAAAATGAATGTATGAAAAGCCCCCTCCCCAGTTACATTCAGGACACTTTTGCTCATCTCACCCTATTCACAGTTTTCCTACCTGTCATGCCCTATTCCATTCTATCCCTATTCCATTCTATTCTATCTATGACAGCTAAATGGCTGCTTCATGATTAGAGACTGCATGCTGCAGGCAACCAGGGTAACCATGCTATTTTCATGGCCTTCTTGCAGACTTCCTGAAAGGATCTGGCTTTTTACAGTAGGAAATGGGACACTGGATCAGAGAGAATACAAATCAGAGGTGGGTGCTGAATTCCAAGTGATTTACTTCTCCTCACATTTGTTCTGTAAAGACAGCATCTATTTTACAGAAAACAAGTATGGTTTAGAGACATGTGATTTGCCCAAGGAGATGAATTAAGTAAAAAGCACAGGTAAGAATTTACATATCAAGCAAACTCTTCAAAACCTTTTCCTCTTTAATTTAGTTTCAAGTCATTTGCTACCCCACTCTCTCCTCAATCTCTGATTTTCTTCTTTTCCAATTACTTATCTCTTATTTTGTTCAGACTGTTCTCTCCCTCCAGTTTAAAGATATTGAACTCCAAATACAAAGAAGTCTAAAAAGAGACCTAATCATCACTCCCTATCACCATCCTCCACTATACTATAGTTGAAACATCAGTCAGTATGTGTTGTGCAGGTGTGGGGGTCTTTATTTGCCTGGTTGTATCCTGGCTCTAATTCAGAACCTCTACATTATATTTAAAAGCTTAAGAAGAATCTGACCAGGTCTGACAAAACTTTTAAAACAGAAATAAATTTAAAAGAAAGAGCCTTAAGTTGGTTAAAATTCCCCCATATGTGTATATATGTTGATTTAAAAAGACTTCTAAGAGTTCTTTCCACTAATACATCTGTCAGTTTGCTGGAGAAGATGTTGGATCTAACTGAGAAAGCTGAAATTAATTCCGCTCTCAGACATGAATTCTCACTGGTTAACTCTGGGACTACTACAATCTCTGCTCTAACCTATCTCACAAGCAAGCTTAGCGCTGCGACTATAACTAGAACTATGAAATACAGCCTCACATAAGCCAGCTGGAGCTCTCTGAACGAAGAACTACGTACCAGGATATAATAAATAAAACTGTTGTATTTTTGTATTTTGGGCAACCTTTTATTTCTGTACCAATACACCTATGATTTCGGCACACAGCTAGCAGTTACGAAAATGTGGCTTTATCAGACGGGGGAGCAACAGAAGCTCTCTAGGGGAGTTACACAGCAGGAAGTATATGCTTTCAAATGACAAGAGTGCACATGTGTTCCTGACCCTGAAGTGGATATTAGATGGTGCTACCATCCCGAAAGTGGCTGTAATTTATACAGGAATATTCTACGCTTCATGGAATATTTAACTGGTCAAATGATAGATTAAGCCAATTTTCTCTTTTCCGATGGCTACTACAATCTCATGCCCTCCCATTGCTTCTTGAACAGATCAGTGGATCATCTCTCGTTAACCTGAGAACACAACACAAAATGTTTCAGGTAGTGCACAGAACTATACAGGGTTCTAACATTAAGTCCCAAGAACAAATGTGTTGTGTTAGCAATACTCCACTTCTACTTTAAGAGTAAATCCTCAAGAAGAAATTAATGTCTGTATGAGTATGGGTCAACAAACAAGCCATAAAGCAACAGTAAGAGTTATCTTAAAGCCAAGGCAACAACGAGAGAAAAAACAAGATTGGAAGTTTATGTTCCCCAGTAAATAAAAATCCAGACAGTGTTTTGTTATTCAACATAAGAAGAGACATTGTCAGTTTTTATTTTTTCAGTTCACAGTATGAGAAACTAGAAGTTCTATACAAAAAAGCCACTGTGAAATTGTGACAGGACACCAGTAAAAGTACTTTGCAAGATTTTTGTTCTTTGATGTCACATCTGCAATAAAGCAAACATGGGCTTTTATCAAATATTCATCAGCTCAAATCAGGCAGAATGCCTTCACAAGCAAAAAACATACGTTATTTTAATGTGTGATACAGCTAAAGATACTAACCGTGTTCTGCAGAGTATTTATTTTTTTAAAAAGCAATAAAACTTGGTAACTTCTCAATATTGTTTAATCACAGCTGATGAACTTCACCCTATGTCACAAGAAATTTATAGAGGAAAAGAGCAATCTAGGTATATTAAAGTCAATGGATATTGATTCCTGAATAAGCTATGTCTCTAAGAACTGCTATCACAACAGTTATTACAACATTATTTTTTTACAGCCAGAATTTCTCTCAAAGAGAGCAATGTTGTGATATTTTATCCCTGAGAAAGTTTAATTTTTCCCCAATGATCTAATGAGAGCTTTTGAGATCATTATTGATAGACCCATTCCTCTATGTCTGTGCCATTTATTTTTTCAAAAGTGTGCATGAATTTTTTTAAGATTATACATTTGGAAATGTCAGCAAGTTCTCTCTGTGCCTTATTGTTTCATAACTTTAAGAACTCATTTTTAAAGGAAAAAGAGAGTGAACATTTTCCACCATAGCACCACTGCAAAACTGCACTGGAACAAAAAAGTTCACTACTTGCACTGGAGTGCAGTTAGTACTGTTTAACACTAACGAATTAAAACTGCTTTTTAACAAAGTCATCTGGACACATTTATGTGTCACACAATGTAAGGAAATTTAGCAACACAAAGAGTACACAAGTGTCTAGTCAATTCCGCTCCTGTAACTATTACAATTTTTGAACAGCGCTAAAGCATTATTGTATTTGCTAGCATATAAGACTCACTTTTTTTCCTGAAAAAATATTGTTTGAAAATGGGGCACATCTTATATGTTGGTGTATCTTATATGTCAGCTAATAGTAGTTGCTGGCAGATAAATGGGGTGTGCCTTATACACCAGCAGCTATGGTACTAGGATATCATCTGTGGAGACTAGTTATAATAGGCCCAGTGTGGAACTTCCATGTACAAAAGCAGTACCACCCCAAGCGTGAGATTCTGGTGACAAACAGCAGAAGCTAGTGATCACTATCATGCTCTTTATGTGAGCTTCTGAGACATATCTAGTTGACTACTAAAGGAGACTAACCTCAACCAGATGTACTGAATTAGGTAAAAGGCCTAAGTGTTATGCTTTTAAGCAAGACTTCACAAGCAGGATCTATGCATATTAAACCCCCAAGTATGCATTCTCACTCTGCTCATTTAGAAGACTTTAGTAAACCATGGTGGGGATTTTAAAAAAGGAGACCCCAGGAGCCTGAAGTCAGGCCACTGTTGATTCACACTACCAAATTTCTGTATCAGCCTTCTTTGAACTAGTACCCTTGAGACTGCTGCCCTTCAGCTCCCAGAATCCCCAACCAGCACAGATGTTCTTCTTTGACATGATGAAAGATTCAATACATGTGGACAAGACAAGGTTGAAGAAGACTATTCCACAGAAAATTACTTTCCTCTCGAAATCATTTTTGCATCTATTTACTGAAGAATGCATAAAATGCAAACCATTTATTTGTATATATATTCAACAATCTATTCAAGACAGGACCCAAATGACACAGATAATGGTTCATTGTCCTCTTCACATTCTGTCATTAATGCAAATGCTTCCTTGTTGGGTTTGTATTTAAAGGATTATGCTTTAACTTCCCCATAACCTACAGTACTTTTTTATATTATGAACCAAAGTTAGAAACATATTTTTGGTTGTATTACAGTGTCTGCACGGTACCTCAAATGTAATTCTTTGCAAGTTCTATTTATTTTAAAAACAAATAAAGAAAACACATTCCAGAATCAGATGAAGCCCATCTGTTCTCCAATTCTGTGTCTCTAGATAGAAATGAGAAATGCTACTAGCACACAGTCTGTTAAGTATACCTACTAAGAAAAATAATACATCACACTAAATGCCCCAGCTGATACTCTTTAATATGGAATTTTTACATTTAAAGGGAAAGCAAGATAAAACAGATATACTAGATTAGTACATGTGTGCACATTTGCTGCTTTATTGGAATAGTCAGATGTATTACCATTTGTTTTATTCACTATTAGATGATATTCACACTTCGATGCTAAGAACAAACAGTGGAACTATGTACAATGTATTCACTAATATAAGAAGTCTTCCCCAAAAGGCCTTATCTCAGGCTATGAAATGGTAGAGTCTCCTTTACTTTTTAGATCTGCAAATCACTGAGAAACTGGAATTCAGTTTCAGATTATAACAATATTCATTATAGAATTGTTCACACTGATTTGTACGTTTCGAAAGCTACAGTCTGAGTATTATTTTGACTAAAAATAAACTTTACAATTATATAAACAACTCCAGCAAGATCTAAGAAGATGGTATTCTCTTCTATAAGAATTAAGCATTCAAAAAGTAAGTCACAAAAAAGTGACTAGCATGGAAGAAGCTACCATAGTAATAGTTTATAATGTCATCTTCCATCAAAACAAATGCCCACGAAACAAAATCCATGTGCAACATTTTGGCCTAAATCTTTCTATTAATATTGACTAGAGTAGATCCAATGAATCAATAACATTAACCTATATATTGTTTGAATTGGTCTATTCCAGTTGAAAGTAACCATCAGGATATCAGCCATGTGACGACAAAAGTTTAATTGAACCATCATTACAGTGAGCATTTTGTTTGCTCAGTCAACTCAGATCAATCTTCTTGAACGAAACAGCTACAACAGTCACAGGATTGTAAAATTAAGGGTTACTTGATATTCTGAAACTCATGGTCAAAGTGCCTCTGTGTGACAAACCTGTTTGATCATGATCACTAAGCAAGTGAAGATTCAGAGGCCATTTCCGCACTAGCCTTTTATACTTTTGTACTCTAGCTGTTATACCGCACTGCCTTGGCCCATTCAGCTTGAAACGTGGGCCATTTCCGCACTAGGCTGTTATAGCGCGATGATTCCACTTTCAACCTCCTCTGGAATCCTGGGGTTTGCAGTTTCGGGAGGGGCCGGCCGGCCCCTCCCGAAACTGCAAACCCCAGGATTCCAGAGGAGGCTGAAAGTGGAATCATCGCGCTATAACAGCCTAGTGCGGAAATGGCCTTACTCTCAACTACTAGGCACTAAAGGGTGGAATAAAAGATAAGGAAGTTATCCCCAACCCACCCCCTTACTCTTCACCCTCTTTATCCCACACCCTCAGACAGGTGGCCAGACACTCCTCCATCTTTGACTGTTTCCTACTGCATTACTTTGAGGGGATGAGAAGGAAAAAGAGTGAGGAAGTTACACAGCGTATTGTCAAACCACAACAGCCTCCCTCAGTCTTACAAGTCCCTGCCCAACCATATATTCTTCCATTCACAACACCTCTCTCTCTCCCCACACAGAGACACACGCCAGTTTCCCTCCAAAAGACCTCAACTATTTCCTTTTTCTCGTCGCCAGGGGGTCCCCCTCGTCTCTGCGGGCCCCAACACCCCACAGGAGAGGGAGGTCCGCACACCTGCACCCTCGCCCCACTTCTGAGGAGCAACACACTGGCGGCTGCCTCCCACTCCCTCCACCCCAGCTTCCCTCAGCCCTCGCTTCCCGGCTCGTCAACAGCCTCTCCTTCACGGGTAGCCCTCTGGGAAGTGCCCTCTCTTCCCTCCAGCCAGAGGCGTCCGCGTACTCACCGCACCGCTCGGTCTTCTTTACCTGCCTCAGGCGGAGAGGAGGGGGAGGGGGAGCGGCGGCGGCGGCGGCGGGTCCCACACACCAAGGGACGGACCATATTCATGCCCTCCTCAGGAGGCAGCCAGGACTGCGAGAAACGCGGCAGCGGGGAACAGGAGAGGGCGAAGGAGGCGGGCGAAGAAGCCGTCTAAAGCCCTGTGGTGACGTCCGGCCAGGGTAGGGGGACATGGAGAGGGCGCGAACTGGATCCTTCCCCGCGGCGAACAAGAGCGCAAAGCTGGGCCGCAGCGACGGCAGCCTCGGGCCCTTCCCCCCACCTCCCTCCGCGGCACCGTGGGTGGAAAAAAAAAAAGAGAGAAGGAGAGAGAGAGGCCGCGCGCCCGTGCGCGCTCACCCAGCCCACTCCAGCGGCCGCTACAGACCAACTGAGTCGCGGGCTTGGCTGGAAGCCACCACAGGACGGGAGGAAGGCGGAGTTTTGGCTCTCCTGGGAAAGGTTCGCCAATCAGCATAGCCTAACGCTTGATGGACGGCTGGTACAGCTAATCGTATGAAAGTATTTCCACACGGCATGGTCTCGACCGCCTTTTAGTGAGAGAAAGAGAGCATTGAGTGACAGGCCGGCTTGACTCAAGCACAACAACAGCTTCGGGTGGCCGTTGGGGGGAGGGGGTGACTGGGGATGCCTCAGACCCATTCGCCGTGAGGCGGAGGCGGAGGATGGGTAGGGTGCCGGTCCAGTGAGGATGTGTTCCTTAATAAGCGTGAAGTGGGAGAGCCAATTCTCAACTGTGGGGGAGTTTAGGTAGAGCTGTCAACGGGCCTGCGGCCATTAGTTATTACAGAGAGAGTTCTTAACTGCCTGGGCGCTGGAAAGGGTATCCTGTGTGGAGTTTTTCGATAACTCTAAACTCCTGGAACTGGTGAAGAGTGGGTCGGGTGAGTAACGTGTGATGGGCTTTATTTCATGGTGAAATATGCTTTATTCATTCACTTATTTTACTTGTATTCAGCCTTTTCACTAATGAGTTAAAGGCGACATGCCTGGCTCAGCTTCTCCCAACGTCTCCTCACATCATGTAAGGCAGATCAGGCTGATAAAACACTGAATGGCAGACAGTGGGGCCTACAACCTATATCTCCCAAGTCCTAAACACTAGTTCTGTACTCTAGCTGTTATACCGCACTGCCTTGGCCCATTCAGCTTGAAACGTGGACCATTTCCGCACTAGGCTGTTATAGCGCGATGATTCCACTTCCAACCTCCTCTGGAATCCTGGGGTTTGCAGTTTCGGGAGGGGCCGGCCGGCCCCTCCCGAAACTGCAAACCCCAGGATTCCAGAGGAGGTTGAAAGTGGAATCATCGCGCTATAACAGCCTAGTGCGGAAATGGCCCGTGGACTCGGTTTGTGTCTGAGTACAAGTGCTGTGTGAACAATTCGTGTTGTGTTCCTTAAAACTGGAACGAATCTATGGATGAAGTGGCATGGTACAGTAATGATATTTCTAGATTCATTATCAGTCACTGTTTCTCAGTAACCATGTCATCTCACCTGAATGTTTCAGAATGGGATGGGGGACTTACGATCTTCTAGAGTTTTTCTGAGTGCAATTCCCATCAGACCTGCAAATATGGCAAAATATGAGGGATGATGGGAGTTGTAGTCCAACACCTGGAGGAATACATGTTTCCCATTTCTGTTTTAGAGCTAGAGTAAAGCACATGATTGAGAGCTAACATGATGTAGTGATCTGAGTGTTGGACTAGGATTCTGGAGACCAGATACCAGCTCAGCCATGAAAACTAATTGGGTGACTTTAGGCAAGTCACATTCTCTCAGACACTGAGAAAGGCAAAGGCAAATCCCATCTGAACAAATCTTACCAAGAAGACACTGTAGTATATTCGCCTTAGGGTCATCGTAAGTTGGAAATGACTTGAAGACACACCCAACAAAAAGGCACTTGATTGACCACATACCAGTGTAAATGATAAAACTGCCATGAAAAAGACTGTGTTATGTGTTTTCTGAGAACTTGTGCTTCAGTGTAACATAACCAACATAGGTAGCAAAGGCCACTTAAAATGCTGTATGCTTAGAGATCTCAGTGAAGAATGGAGAAGGAATTATGAGAAACTTTCCCAGACCCTGCAGAAAATATGCCAATGTGCCAGAGTACTAATTGATAAAAATGAAAGTGGGAGTGAATTACTAATAACAAGGTGCTGGAAACATCTAAATATTAACTTCTGTTCCTGTTATGTTTTCCAATAGTTTTTCACCTTCTCTTATATAGTAGTAGTAGTTTATTTATTTGCTCAGTCCAAAGACCATTGCAATCCAACAAGTACAAAAACAAAAGAAAACATCCAGGATCTCTTCAGAACAGATCGCCCTCATCACATAATAAAACAACACCATAAACATCTGCATAATAAAATAAAACACAAGGTTAAAACATAGATTACATATTCTCATATAAAATTGCATACATTACATAATTACAATGTACAGATACCATCTCTTACTCTACAAAACTCTGATGCTTTTTATCTGGTATGAGCTCTAAAAAGTTTTCTCTTGCCCTAGCAGCCTTCACTGCAAATGCAGCGACCTTTCTAATCACATGTTGATTTGTTGATTGTACTAAAAAAGCAAGTTTCTCCTTTGCTGTCCAGTATTTCATTTTTCTTAGGAAAGGCGCTAAATAACTTTCCCTTATCTCAGAGTATATCTGACATTCGAGTAAATAATGAGCTAAATCTTCTAACACCGGCTCACCACATATGCACAGCCTTTCTTGGACTGGGATATTACAAAATCTACCCCATTTCATCATTGTATCCATTTGTTCAAAACGTAAGCGTGTAAGGGCTCTGCAAGCTTCCATGGACAGTGACCTTCTCTTATATTGTTCATAGTCATATTGCTTGTCCTGGTAAATCTTTAAGCAAAAGTAATGCTCCTGTATTATAATAAGTGTGGATGTAACAGACTGTTGTTTGAGGCCACTCCTACAATTACAAATATCTCATGTCTTTATTTGAACTCTGCTGTTTGGTTTGGACTAAACCCCTAAGGTGGCTTAGAATTATAACAAAATAAATGTATAGTAAAATATATAAACCACAGACCAACTGCTAATCAACAAAAGATCAAGTCAAGCTTTTTTTTAACTACCCCAAAGCCTTACCAACAAAGATGTTTTAACCATGTGTCTGATAGAATGAGAAAATTCCAAATAACAAATATACCAATGAGAAAGTATCGCTCTTCTTAGCTACCAGATAATTCAAGTTAGGAAGCATAAGATAGGATCAGCCCTGGGGTGTGTGGGAAGCTGAGGTTCATATGAGAGAAGGCAGTCCTAGAAATAATTTTGTAAGGCATTATAATCCCAAACTATTACATACCTTAAAGAATGGTACTTCAGATTGCAGCTAAAAAATAATAGGTGACCAATGGAGGTACTGCCATCCTTTCTGTGGCCCTCTACGTATTTTTGAACTACAACGTCCAGTGGCTCTAGCCAGCATAACCAATGATGAAAGATTTGGAGTTGCGGTCTAAAAACATCTGGAGAACTATAGTTGTCCACTCTTGATATATCAGGTTTTCTCTGTAACTTTCACATTTCTCTTTCCTGTGAGATTCTGTGACACTCAGATTACAAAATGAACTACATCCTCATCAGTTTTATGCAGATCTTTAGCTGTATTTGGGATGGCAGTGGATAATTCACATGTAATTGTTCTTTGAAAAAGTTTTAGAGGTCAGATCAGCTTATTTGTTTTGGTAATGTACTTAAAGGTTAGGGGATGATGACACCTAGTGTTCAAAGTAGTGAATTACTGATTACAGGCATGTGAGACCACAATCTCTTGATATTTAATACAAGAATCACTTCTTTGGAATTGGTCAAATACATAGTATTTTAAATGGAATTGGGAGATCTAGAATGGATCAAGCCATACAGTAAAAGCAGGCACAAAATAATGCACACCCAGTATATATCTAATTTGATAAATCATCTTTCAAACCAGTTATATTATGTAGGAATGTGGACATAATAACCACCCTTCTATTTCTGCTTCCATTGCCTACTATGTTACAATGTAATAATGATACCACACTCTACTTCAGTTTATTTGTGCCATTTGGCATTTACCTGGGTGAGGCATCCCTTATGTAAAGAGATTGTTCAAATTCCCAAGCATCACTCATTTTGGATATAACCAATAGAATTTACTTTCGAGTGTCCTTCTTTCTCTGTTTAAGCTGTCAATACTGTGAATGCAAGACCTATGATTTCATTAAAATAGATTTAAATTACTAGGGCAGAAATTGTGTTTGACCAGTTATAAGATATTATTTATCTGTATCTCTAAATATGTACATCTAAATACATATAAAATCAGTTAAATTGTCAGCTAATCACAGAACAGTAGATACCCAAAATTGTCTCCCCCCACCCCTCAGGATACTGCATCAGCTTTTACTGGCGTTCTGTCTGTTCTGACTCTCAATAATATTTTTTCTGTTATAGATTTGAAAAACATACTATATTTAGAAAATTCTACATTCAAAGGATGCAAAGAAAATGTTTTCCCTTACCTAGTCACCAAGGTGCAGCAATGTATATTGTGTAACCACATTACAGACAATTAAATTGCCATCTTAAAGAAAACACAATATTGCAGAAATTTATTTTTGTACTCATTATTCATTCCTTATAACACTTATAATGATACTTCTTTATAATACCTCACAGTTCCTAAAACTTTAAAATAACTCCAAAAGAAGAGGAGGAAGAGCCAAACAGCAAAAACCTAATAAGAGAACATGCTCTACAAATGAAAGTACAGTAGAGTCTCGATTATCCGTCCTTCGGTAATCCGACATTCCGGATTATCCGACGTCGCGGCTGCTTGGGGGCGTGGCTGCGAAGAAACGGCAATCTTTGGAAAAGCAGAAAAGGATGACTGATTTCTTTAAATTTTCAGAGGACTGAACGTTTTATACACTACAATGTTGTTGCTGGAACGTTACTGCAATGTTACTTTTACTGTTACTGCAATAAAACTTCAATCTGTTTGCAATTCGTAGTGATTTCAAGGCTTTTCTTAGACCCTCCGGATTATCCGACATTTTCAGCTATCCGACTATCGGTCCGCCCGTTTATGTCGGATAATCGAGACTCTACTGTAGTTATGAACATCCTTAGTGACAGTATCATTAACAGAAACAGCAAGTGAAGAAAATGCCCTTGTTTGTATTAAATTAAACATGTCTGCTTTATGTATATAGAATTTAGTTAGGTTTCTTACACTTGTATCTGTGACTGGGCTCCAGATACCACTCACATATTCCAGAACAGGGTTGTCACATGTAATTATTTTCTATTGTAGTATCCATTTCTTTACATGGTTGTGCAAAAAGCTGACACAACAATTGAGACATGGGAATGTGTTTCATGCATCTAATTCATGCCATAGGTGATGTAATGATGTGTTGCCACATTTGTTCATGAAATTTGTCAGTGTTTTGTTTTTTTCTTACACAACATGCTCTATATCCCATCCTACCACTGCTAGCTACCATGCTAAAATATGCTACACAGAACATTATGAAAGTATTACAATCCCTGACAAGATTCTGGTTAAAATAAGTAGGATTATAATGAGATAGAGCACTTTGCTAACTGCATAATTTCATACCATGGGATTGAGGATTGCATGCTTGAACGTTCTCCAATGGAAAAATAATAATCTTGAGTAGAGAAGTCCATACTCTTTACCACATGAAGGATATGCTTGTTTCCACATACTTGAACTGTTGCTCACTTATCTTCTACAGAATGCCTTGGACCTTACTTTTTCCAGAGATAATAGTAGGCTTTTCCAGTCTCTGTACCCACAGCAGACAATATGCTAATACTGCAGGTCATATGATACAAATGCCTTTTTCCTTCCCTGAGCTCAGAAATTGACCTCCTGTTTCTATGCCTAAAAAACTAATGGTGTGTATTGCAAACCGTGGAAGTGATTGCAGAAATAAATATTGGGAGCAAGGATAGTTAACAATGAGAATCAGAGAGGGGAATTGGACTAATTTAACATACTGTACCTGATACTAGCTGAAAGTACATATTTTTGATTATGCTTAGAAGTGGACCAGCATCCAATGGTCCATTTCTAAGCATAATCAAAAATATGGGCTGTTCTGTTGTGATGTGCCTTCTAATTGGCTGTGACTTATGGTAACCCTGTCCTAGGATTTTCTGGGCAAGATTTGTTCAGAGGAGGTTTGCCTTTGCCTTCTTCTACAGGCTGAAAGTGTGTGCGACTTGCCCAAGGTAGCTCAGTGGGTTTCCATGACTGAGCAGGGATTCAAACTGTAGTCTTCTAGAATCACAGCCCAACACTCAAACCACCAAACCATGCTGGCTCTCAAAGTACTGGTTAGTGGTTATAATATATAAACCCCTACGTGACTGGGCTACTTGAAAATCTACATTCTGGCTGCATAAGGCTCCTGTAGGAGCCTGAGGAGAGGCCTTCCTCTCTATCCCACCATTATCAGAAGTGTGTATGATGGGAACATGCAGAAGCCTTCTTGGAAGCTGTTCCTGGACCTCCTGAAAAGAAAGAACAGATGAGCTCTAGCTATTGTACTTCTGCTGACAGAAAAAATATTTTTATTTAGATGAGCACTGAGTATGCAAGCTGATGTGTTTTTCCATTTTTTTCCACTTGCTTTCTTCTTATTGAAATATATGTTTTTAACTGAGTCTCAGGCTTGTATTGTAATTATAATTTTGTTTTATTGGTATTTTGGTTGACTGCCTTGACCACTAATTCTAATGGAAAAGGTAGATGCAGAGGTTTCCAAAATTATTTTTCAGGAGAAATGGATGTTACAGAGGAGATCTAATTGGCTTATCTTTACGGAGAAAGAGAAGGGGCTATTTCCAGTCTCCAGAGTGAAAGGCCAGCAAGCTGGACAACTCATAGTTTTCCATTGCTTCCTGAAAGTTTAAAAGTGGCACTGGAAGGAAAGGATCAAAGTTAATGCTTCACAACAGTCACAGTTCTTTCTTATTTACTTTCATATGCACTCAGGAAGGCCAAGAGAGGCAGGCATCCCGAAAAACCACACTTCAGGAAGCTCTTTTCATTTCCTGCATATTCTGCCTTCTTTTCTTCTCCATCAGCAGCCCTTCATCTAATTATATGGCTCCAACTGTACATATCCTTGAACAGATTGTCAGTTTTTGGATTACATCACACCATGCTTTGTTAAAAAAAAGTTATAGGATGCTAACTTGGAGAGAACAATGTTTATCTGAAATCATTGATAAACAATGCCTTCATAATTGTGGTTGCCTTATAGTGCATTTAATTTGTAGGAAATTTTCTTCTTTGGGTATGCCACTGTTTTCACAGCATGTGTATTATCTTCCCCAAGTAGTTATTGCAGAGCTTTCCCAACTTTTCATGTTGGTGACACTTTTTTAGACATGCATCATTTTGTGACACAGTAATTTCAGTTTTACCAACAAACCGGAAGTTAAACTAACCCCTTATAAGAGATACAGATATATACATAAATTGTAATAACATATTGTATGGGGATACAACATATCTCATGAAAACTTTTCATATATTTTTAAAATAATACAAGATTGTAGGCAACATACCTACACACTTCAGGCGACACACTAATGTGTCGTGGCACATCGTTTGGAAAGCCCTGAGTTATTAGTTGTAGAAAATCTTTTCATGAGAACAGTGCAACATCCTACTTTTAAACACCCTCCATATAACATACCTTATGCCTTTCAGCTTTGTTAGACTACAACTTCCCTCATCCTCAGAGATCATGTTGAATTGGAGGATCTTTTTGTTGTTACCCAAATATCACCAAACTTAGGCTAAATATCAGTCCCACCAAAGACAGTGGGGAAATGTATCACCTAGGCCCTTTTCACACGGGGCTCTGAAATCTTCCCACCGCGATCCAGGCAGGCTTTTTCCCAATCCCCGCTAAAACGTGCCGAACTTTTGTCGTTTCTCATGGCTCTATTGGCAAGAGGCTAGGCGAGCATTATCGCATTCACACAGCGCGGCCATAGCCCCTCCCAACGTTGTCCTTTCCCCGCCCTACCTAGCGTTTGATTGGCGGTGCCTTTTTCAAAAAGTAAAAGTTTGGGCGTCATCGATGACGCCAAAACGCACGTGCGTCCCCTCGCACCCTCCCGGGATCCACCCCCTCCCCCGCGCCTGCTGAAGCGCCGCGGAAACTTTTGACAAAAACTTTTCCTGCCCGCTCGCTTTTTGCTGTTTTGAGTATGGCGAACGAGCAGTTGAGGGAAATAACTGGGCTCCTTGCCCCGTTTATGACAGCAATTGCAGCCTTGTTAGGAGCGCTTGAATATTGCTGGCCCGAAGATGGTGCGAGTAGGCGGGGGGGACTATGATGAGCACCTCCACACCATTGCCCACTGCCTTACAAGACATGGCCACGAGAGGAGCGTGGAGGAGGTCCGGACCCGGTTCCGCGACTTGCACGCGCAGTTCTACTCCTCCCTGCGCACCTACAATGGCCACCCGCCCCCCCACGCAAGGCCTCCCTTTTTCGAGGTCATGCGAAGCCTGTGGAGGGCGGCGGGGAGCCCCAGCTGGACAGCCGGTGGCAGACGTGAGTAACCCCCACACACAGCGGCTGTGTAGCTATGGGAACCCCAGGAGAATGGTTGTCATGCATCCCCCAGAAAGGGGGATGCACCCTGCCCGATGAGAGCCCACGCTACTTTACTGTTTCAATTCCATAGGCAGAAGACGCCATGCGCCTGGCCATCAAGCCTCCGTGGACACGCAGGGCCCGGCACAGACGGAAGGTAGGGAAACCTTTATTTAAAGTGGCCCTTGACCGCATTTTTGATTTCCACCCTAACGCCCAAGCAATAAATAAACAACACAATAAAGTTTCCTCCTTCAAAAAGGCTGCTGTGGACGCGCACATGCCTAATCGAATTTCACCTGTGTTTTGGCCAGCAGAACAAGAGAACATCCCTCAACCGGAGCGGCCAGGGACGGATGTGGAGGAGCCGGAGGAGGAACACCCCTGTGCCCAGGAGTAGACCGTTCCAGGGCCAATGTTGAAACCCCCAGCCCTTTCCCAAACGCACACCCACCCTGTACAGCACTTTTTTTTTATTTATGTAAATATGTAGTTAGGAAAATATATTTTTTTGAAAAAAGGAAGCATTTATTTATTAAAAAATTTATTCTTTCAAGTTGGTGTGTGGCTCCTTGCATGTAGCCCTCCCCTGCAAAGCTGTTAGGTCAGCGTGGCGTCTGTGGCATGCCACTGTTTCAGTCACGGACCGCTGTGCAATTCGCCAGCCAGACAACTGTTTTGCATGTTTGGCGAAGTGGTGGAAAGGGCGGTAGTGTCAGCGTGGACTTTTCAGCTTGGATCAACACTCCGCGGGAAGATTTGCACTGGGAATGCGCACTCCCCGTGGATTTCCGATCCTGTGGAGACAAGGAGGGGCGTTAGTATTTATCAACAAAGCAAACAGTACGATACAAACAGCGGGTCTTTTAAGTCTTAAAGACCAAACTGACAAAGGGAACTGCCTTGTGTTATAACTTCAGAGGGCAGATAGTCACAGCAGGGGAGATAACCTTTCAGCTTTTGTGATATCAACAGCTTCAAGGTAATGTACAACAACTTAAATTCTTGCACAAGCTAGAGTGAAAACGATGTGGTAAATTGTGTGCCTCTACAATAGTCCCAGGAACTGGTTTTCTGCCCATGGGATCATCCCTCCCAGAGCCACATGGACTGATAAAGATGAAATGCTTGCCTCCCCCAAACAGTGATGTGCATTCCATTGCCCTATCTCCTGCCCTGGCAGGAAGATCATCCCCCTCTGCATGTGGCGGGGGGGGGGTTCAGACATGGGGCGTGACTGTATTAATGGCGGCCGCTCGAGAAATAACTACTGCCAGGGGTCAAACAGAAGCCACTACCCCCTACACCCCCAGCCCGAGAATCTGGATTAAAACGGAAGATTACCAAGGGTAATTTTTTTCTGGGGCGCCAAGCAGTCCCCAGAGAAAAATAATACGTTTATGCAGCCACATGTAGTCCCCAACAAACAGGAAAAAAGTTTCCCAATAAAAGTTTGCATGGGGAAAGCATGCCGGAGCAGCACAGCAGCCATCCCCAAATTTACACAGCATCCTGTCATTGCGCCATGATCCCGCTTCCAAAGTGACGAGAACGGGTTTGGCACGGTGGCTGCTTTGGACGTCCCCTCCCTTCCTACCTGCCCCCCTCCACAGCTTTCCCAATTTTCCCTAACCTTTAAAAGCATCCTGCCATGCCATCCTCGGCGAGTATCCACTCGCCAGCCACCACCACCCCCTCGACCCCATATTTAAAATCAGGGCACCTTCGGGAGACACAACCCCCGGAAACCCGCAATTCACGACGCCGCACGGACAAAGGATAGCTAAGGGAAAAACCTACCTTCCTTTTTTTCCGTCCCTCGTCCCTTTGCTTCCTCCTTGCAGCCGCTGAAACCTTCCTTTTTTTCCGTTCCTCGTCCGTTTGCCTCCTCCTTGCAGGCGCCTCAGCGGGTTTGGAAAATGGCGCCGCCCGCTCGTGCTGGGGGCGGTCCTGTGGCTTCTGCTGACCACGCCTTGATCCCTCCCTCTCTTGATCGCCCGCGCGAATCAGGACGCACCGCTGCTTTCTCATGAAAACGTCGAGCGCGGATTGGAGGAAAAGACCACATTTTATCTGGTCTTTGAAAAGTGCGCGGAAATGCAGATTGGTGGCGCCCCCGCTCAGATTGGTGTGAGAATGCAAAAAGTTTAATGCTCTCTAACGTGTAAAAGGCACCCGACCAAGGACGAACTGGGAAGCTTTAAAAACCCCATGTGAAAAAGGCCCTACTTATTTCTTTTGCATTTAATTGGGGGAGGGATGGGTTTTTAATATTTTACTTTTGGTGGCAATTTTTAACTGTCTTGGCTTTTGAAATTAGAATTGTACCTCCTTCCTTGTGATAAGGTGTTAACATCTATACTGGGTGATCCTATTAATAGAAAATGTTTCTGATATTAACTGTAAACCCAATAATTAGGCATCCATTTTATTAATGTTTGTTCATTGCATGTTTAAACATCCCAACAACCAAACCTATCTAGGCAGATTTGCCATAGAGGTGATAGATACTGTAACTGGAATTAATTCTATTCATTGTTGACATTTTCATCTGAGGAAAATAACTGCAATATAATATCAAATAAAATTCATATTGCTCAAAACCCAGGGCTAGGCCAAGACATTTTTCATACAGAAGTTAACAAGGCTAGCAACTGAGTTTTCCTTCAACTATCACAATGAAATTGCTTATTTATTACACACATAAACTAATACTAACTTCAGGTGATAAAGTCCTGCAGTGCTCACTCACTGTAGCAATTTAATACTGTCTTATGCTGCTTTTTTTTTTTAAGAAGAAGTTTTTGTTTTAGGTGTGGTGTACCAGAAAGGCAAACAGCATTAATCCAAGAATTGCCCAGCTCTGTGGGCTTCCTTCATTTTGATTGCAGTTTGTGTTTTAAAGTCATGAGATTGATTCAACATTAAACAGACTCTGTGTTTTCCCAGCTTACCTAAGGCGATCACTTCAGTTCTCTGTTTACTTAAAAATTTTTATAGAAGTAAAGGTGTTTACTGAGTCATACTCAGGCATGGTTTTCCCAGGGCAATTTCCTGCTAACCATTTGTGATTCTTACTAGATTGTTTGATATTTCTTTCATATCTAATACTTGCAATCAGGATAATTTTGTTAACCAGATACCAAATAAACTTTAAATTAACCTAACAAAATCTTGACCCACCATGTGATCCCACCATCTAAGCATACATGGGATGGATTATAATTAGATGCATCCCATTTGAGAGCAGCTGGCCTAAATATCCTAAAGGTATGACATCCTGTCTGATTTTGGAAGCTAAGCAGGGTCAGCCCAGGTTAGTACTTGCATGGGAGCCCACCAATGAATACCAGGTTCTTTAGGCTGTATTTCAGAGAAAGAAACTGGCAAAAACACCTCTGAGTATTCCTTGCCTACAGAAACCCTATGAAATTAATGGGGTTACCATATATTCACAGATGACTTGAAAGCACATACACTCACATGTCTGAGAGCATCTTTCTTCTCTGTTCCATTCCATTTAAGAGGTGGCCTAATTGAGTTCTGCAGGACCAACTAATCTCCTTTCAACACTCATAGTCAGTTATAGCAGTCTGATACCCCCTTAACTGGCATAGCTTCATACAACAGGATCCTGTAGTTTTGGTGAAGTACTTAGCATTCTTTGCTAGAAGATTCTGATGTATACTTCAGGGACATGTACCAAAGGTTTCTAGCAGAGAAATCTAAGTACCTCAGCAAACTACAGATCACAGAATTCTATAGTTTGGAGCCAGGATTGTTAAAGTGGTATCAAATGGCTACAGCCATATGGTGTAGGTACTTTTCATAACAAAGAGTCCTGTGGGACCTTTAAGACTAACAGATTTATTATCGTGTGAGTATGGTGTCCTTGGGAGGTGTACTTTCCCACGAATCATAAATTTATTTATTATGATATACACAGGCAGACACACATCCAGATAGTCAGCAGAAAGTTTAGGGTGGCTGTTCCTGGTGAGAATACAGCTTCCAGATGCTCAGATTCTCCTTACTGGTTCTGAGAATGTTCTTGCTGTTTCAGTAGTTTTCTAAAGGTATGTCACTGAAAGGGACAATGCAGATCAAAGTACACCAGGAAAATGGGCAAATGTGTTGTAGTGGCATGTGTCTACTCATGAATCATGCTCACAAACTACCACCTTGCTTTGTCCCCTCTGGAAAATCTCGCGCGGGCACACCTGAGTATGAGCTCTGCTGGACGCACGCAGCCCATTCCCTCAGATGGACGGTGTACAATCCTAAAGGTCCAAGTAGGAAAGTGTGTGCGCGCGCACAGTCAGGTTTTTATGTATTCGAGGCACACGTGTTTTGAGCTGCATGTGGACCAAAGAAATTGATCTAAAAGAATGTACCTATTGTGCTTGAGAAAAAAACAAAGATTGCCAATCAGAGGCGTTTTTTTTAACAGCAGTCACTCTGACCAGTAGCCGACGGAGGATCAGGACTTCTGTTTCTGCCGGGAGGACGCCTGGAGCCTCAGACTGGGGCGGGTGGTTCCCAGGAGGCGAGGGGAGCTCCGTGGCGCAAGAGAAGGCAAGAGCGCTGGCGGTCTGGTGGGCGTCCGGGCGGGGAATAGAGGAGACGACCCGGCACGCCCTGACTAGTCCCGCCTGGGTGTTTGTAGATGAACCACGTGGCAGCGGTGACTCACTTTCTGTCGCTAGAGCTCTGGAGAGGCTGGAAGCGGCGGCGGCGGCAGCGCCGGTTCTCTTTGGTCCCCGTGTTTTTCATTCTTGCCCTGACCCGCTTTCGTTCGCCCCGCTAGCCGACACCCGCGGATCCCAGCCCAGCATGGCGGGTAGACGGCACTCGCTATGCAGTCTCGGTGCCGTTTGCTGCCTCTTCGCGGCGACCCTCCTGCCACTGCCAGGTGAGTGGGCTGCCCGCTCCATAATAGGGTGGGATAGCAAGGTGAAGTCATGGGCAGAGGCGATCGCCAGGATCCCAGGCCTGGCACCCGCGGAGCCGTGAGGACCGATGGACGTGGTCGCTGCCCCGTCCTCTCGCGAAGGTGCGCCTGGCCCCCTTCCGAGAAGCTCGGCTTTCCTGAGCAAGTCCCCCTCCCCTCTGTCCCACATTACAGGGAGATCCATTTAAGCGCTCAACCGGAGGCCAAAATCCGGGGGAGGGGTGTCCGAGCAAAGGAGGAGCGTCGTTTGGAGAGATGGCTGGAAACTTTTCGAGGGAGCGTAAAGGGAGGGCGGCTTTCCAGAGGGGCTGGAACCTTATTCCCTTTCGTAGGCTGGAAAAGTCTTTTGCCGGTCCTTGCAGTTTATTGTGGCCTCTGGTCCGGCCGTTGCGTGGTGCTTGGGCAGGACAGGAATGAGATTCGAGGTTCGCTGTACGTGCTCACAGATGCTCTCGCCTTTTGATTGCGTTAAGACAGTTTCTGGCGCTGACTGGGAGCCTTCGAAGTAAACAGGGGTTCCTAAGCAGTCCAGGAACAGGGCTTTGGGAAAGGTTCATTATGTTCCCCTTCATTCCTTGTCCCCCTTTAACTCCTGGAGTCAGTCAGAAGAATCTCCTTTCTCCTGAGTGGCTGCTGGTTGAGAAAGGTCTGAGGTTTCAAGCTATGATGTAGCAGCAGCTGGCTTGGGGTGGTGATTGTTGTGTGGAGATCCTTATCCTGCTTCTGTCTGGAGCGACAGATGGAGAATTTAAAGCATCTAGCCCAGGGTTTCTCAACCTTAAAAAAAACCCCTCATGCCCCCTCTTTTGATAAACACTCAACCCCATGCCACTTTCAGTAATTTTAGCTGAAATACTGCAACTGAAAAACAAATAAAAGCATTTGCAAATTTGGAGAAACATCTTTTTCTTTTATTATTCAAGGGGAAGCACTTTGCATCATAGGTTGATCCAATAAACTACACATAATAGGTATACTTAGTTTTCCCCATTTTCCAAGGGGAAAAATCATAATATTAAGAAGGGTTTTTTCCTGAGTGGAAATCCTGATAAGCCTCCCTAGTTGGTAGTGGCTAAACTAGATTGACTGCCATGGTTTTCTCCTTCTGGTTAAGGCTCAGACTAGATATAACAAACCTGCTTGATGATTAGAAATTATCTGATTTTACAAGCTCACGTATAAGTAGGGGTCAGACTTAGAGCAAATGGGGACGTATGAGTGAAGGGACCTCAATCCTCCACACTTTATGCTCTTC
Source organism: Ctenosaura bakeri (assembly GCA_948474755.1). Taxonomy (NCBI): domain Eukaryota; kingdom Metazoa; phylum Chordata; class Lepidosauria; order Squamata; family Iguanidae; genus Ctenosaura; species Ctenosaura bakeri. Next base: position 81,515 of record CAOLHI010004215.1, read on the forward strand.
CAGTCTGTTGCCCTAGCCTTTCTCAACCTTTTTACCCTAGAGGAACCCTTGACATAATTTTCAGGTTTCAGGGCACCCCTGCCTAAAAAATTATCCTATCTACATCCATATCTGTATGAATGTAGATATAGATATATCTATATGTTCATTTTTTAAAAATCTCGATCTCTCACAGAACCCTAGGGATTCCAAGGAACCACAGTTGAAAAACCATGCCCTAGGTGTTTTTCTTCCACTTTGACTCAGTGCTGGTCAGATGTTTGAAAAGTTACCTTCTTCAAGTACAATTCCCACAGTGTTCAAGCCACTATGGGGATTTTAATCCCCCCCAAAAGCTTTTCTAAGCTTGTGTTCTGGTATTAGGACCAGGGAATCATTTGATCGTCAGACAGCAGGGAGATCTCATTTGTGGGAAGCAGGGGAAGAGTTTCTATACTTCTTGGTCCTTGACTCTTAAAATTGCTTCAATGTTTTATAGTTCAGAGTGGGCAGAAGGTCATCCAGGATCTACTGGTAGATCTCTGGGTAAGTTGCCATAAATCTACAAGGGTTTACAATTTCATCTGTTTAATGGCTCCGAGTCTCAGCCTCACCCCTTAGATATGTTGCTGATGAAACAAAGAAAGCTTCTGGGAGAAAACAGCTGGGGATTTGTGTGCAAGAGAACTGCAAGCTTAGTTTGGTACTGAAAACCAATCCGAGTCTAGCATTGATTTCAGTGGCACTCTGAAGCTGCAGTCTGGGACTTGCTTCCAAATTAATAATCATAGTGCTAAAAATGTGTGGCTTTTCCATCTCAGACACTATTTTCATAAATGGACTTCTAGCGAAAAACAAAATAGATTCCAAAAGTCAGCAATGCTATAGAATGCCAAGGTTATAGCCTGGATTTTTACTACATTGTATCAGCAGCACCAGCTGAGCAATTTGGAGACTAATGTACTAGAATAAAATAATCTTGATTCTGTTTTGTTTTTCTAATTCTATGACTGTCATTCCTTTTTATTATTAAACATACTTTGTCTAGTAAGAGTGTTATGCCAGCATTCCTACTTTATGAAAGAAAGCCTAGTCTGCTTGGCCTTCTAAGTTCTTTTACAAAAATATTTCTATTATTTATTTATTGCCTACATTATAACCTGTGTTTCCTTCAGTGAGTGAGGGCAGAGTATGTGATGCTCCTCTTCCACATCCTGTCCTCACAACAATCCTATGAGGTATGTCAAACTAAGGAAAAGCAACTGGTCCAAGGACAGCTACGGTGTGTTTTTAGTTCCTTGTCTTTGAACAATCTGTCAGTGATCTTGCAGCAGTACTTAAAAGGGGGGAAACAAATTTTCCAGCCGAAGAAAATGACAAACAGACAGACAACTTTTCAGTCATGTTATATGCAGATGAACTTGCAGAAGGACTTGAGTCAGAATCATAGAATCATAGAAATCTAGAGTTGGAAGAGACCACACAGGCCATCCAGTCCAACCCCCTGCCATGCAGGAACACCCTCAAAGCAATCCCAACAGATGGCCATCAAGCCTCTGCTTAAAAACCTCCAAGGAAGGAGACTCCACCACACTCCGAGGCAGCATATTCCACTGCCGGACAGCACTGGCTGTCAGGAAGTTCTTCCTGAGGTTCAGGTGGAATCTCCTTTCTCCATTCTTGTAAAGTATTAACCCTTTTTTGTGAGAAGTCCTTTGGCTGCTTGGGGAGACTGTTTCAGGCATATAGTGTATAAAGATTGTGTATTTCTCCAGCAGAACTTCTGTACTACATAATCTGTAGTGCAATATATGATGTTATCTGCTGAATTACCTCTCATCCGTAGGGAGGTAAAGGTGAAATAACCAGAGTACCTCATAACTGCATAATGAACCATTGATAAATTCATCAAGAAGTTGAATATATGCTAGTTAAAACATTTGGAAACATTAGTGGAAGGCTTATTTTTCTTTTCAACTGCATGAGTTCATCATAATATTTTTAAACATTGTAGACTGCCTTACAGATGGTTGACTATACATCTGTTTCTGCTACCTGACTAAATTCAGTAGTTTTTTGATAACTTGTGGTCTTAACAAGTAAAACTTGGCTGCTTGCCCAGTGCATGTTCACACAGAAGTTCCACTGAACTCAGAGGGGTTTGCGTAGGAATGTCATGCAAGGGCAGAGTTTTAAACACGCTTACTAGAAAATAATTCCCACTGAACTACAGTAAATGGAAATTGCTTCTGAATGAACATGCTTACAATTGCAGTGTAAGATCCTGAATATGCTTGGATTGACTATGTTACTCAAAAGTGCTGCTTGGTTTGAGAGAGGGCTAAAAAGTAATAGAATGCTGCATATATGGATATCATGTTCATCTTTGAGAAATGACATGTGCAAGTCTCTGTTATTTCCTTTGGAACATATTGATGCATGGATCCAAACTAGTTTGCGGTTTTTAAAGGGCTGCAGTCTTCACTTAAATTCTATGTGAGGTCATCACGTTGGCTGACCTTTAAAAGTCCATCTCCTTTTCAGTTTCAAATTAGCAACTTGTATTTTTATGTAGATGTTGCTTTCAGTGGTAGACTGGGAAGAATAACTGCATTCTCAATTTAAAGCAGCTCTTTTTAATACAACAGAGAATTGATGCTATGGGGTTTCCAGCAGTGGAGAAGATGTATAGATGATCCTCAGAGAAATGGATATCTATATGACAACTTTACATTCATAATCTTTGTAATCCTTACAACAGTCCTCCAAGATAGATCAGTAGAACTACCTCCATGCTGTGGATATCTGATCTCTACCTAACTTGATCTACTTAGCCTCTTTTCACATTTGAGAGAAAGATGATGGCACTTGCTATGCTATCACTTATGGGCAGTGCTTGCAATGCTTTGAACACATCTATAATGCAGAAATATATATTCTTACAATCATTCATTAACACCAGAAAACTCCTAATATCAAAGTTTATGCTAGTTTGAAAAGACGTTCTAGTGCAGTGGTATTGCTTTTTCCAAGGCTTGAAGATGGCAATAGTCACAAGGAAATGCAGGGAAAAAATCTGATTTTTCTAATTTAAAAGACTGCTGGTCATTTTTCTATTGAACTGTATGCATTACAAACAACTAACACCGACCATATGTCAGGTGAGGTTGCAGTCATCTGTGTGGGTGCAACCATTTGTGTATGTTTGTTAGCCTTTTGTTTGAGAACCTGCTGTCATCTTTCCCTCCCACCTTTGCCCCTGCTGAAAAAGCTGCACAAAGCTTTGCTGACCATGTTGGAATTGGCAGCAGTAAAGACAAGATTTCAAGTTTCCTTGTGCTAATTCCAGCACAGGAAAATAGGCACACATTTTTTATTCTTTTAAGACTTTCCTAGCTACCCATCATTGGTTAGGAAGATAGTGAGGACATGTTTTCTTAGAAAGCATGGAAGAGATGGTTGTGATGAGTTCTAAGGTATGACTAAGTGTAATGTAGAGAACAACTCCAACCCATGTATCTTTGAAAAGATGTAGAAGTGGACGGTACTTACATATTTTAACCACATTTACATCCAGTTATAGTCACTGATAAAAACTTCCTGTATGGAATTGTTCAAGTTCAGCTATACTAGGATCTCTGACCCACCTACTGGCTTAGCCTTGATTAACCAAGCAAGTACTTGTCTTGAATTTCAACAGTAGTTCTTTCCAGCTGACAGCAGAAAACCACTTTCTTCAATGACTCTTAAAAATATAAAACTCCAGATTATTTTTGGCTTTCCCTCCCTAAAGCCTCTGGCGATGTCTGGGGGAGTGGTAGTAGGTATTTGCTTGCCTTCCCTACATGCACGTCTTCAAGGGAGCCCTGATTTTCAGAGGATAAAGCTTAGATTGTCACAGTTCCAAGCTATGCTCTGTTACTTTGAGGTTGCAGATACACTGGGAGCAGTGTATAACGCACTAGTTAATGTGAGTAGTGTCTGTTCTCGTGTAAACTGCTCTTGCCAACTCTGAAAATTAACTGGAGCCTGTTCATTCCAAGAGGCCTCGTGGAGAGCGCTGACTACAAACAATCTTGCTGACTATTTTGACATGTGAACAGAACCTCATTCTGTGTGGAAACTTCAGTCATAGAGCAGGAACCAAGCAAATGTCAGGGAATCTAAAGTAAATGGATGATGTTCAATGTCTTTGGCAAAAGTTATCTAGTATAGATTTGTGCTCTGCGGTCCCAAAATATTTGGGACACTGAGACAGTACCTCATATTTGACCAATTCCTTTTTGTTAAAGAGAACATGCAGATATGTCATAGTCAGCTATATCAAAAGGATAACTGTGCCCCAAGTATTATGGTCTCGAAGTCTCTGGTAAAAGTATTGTTTAAGCATTGTGACTTACTGATGTTTTGGTTTTATTTCATTTGTATGCTGCTCTTTCAGATTTGCTCAAGGCTGATAACATTTAAAAGACATAATCAATAAATAAAACAGTAAATCATAGTGGTGTAACAGAGACAGGGCTTGCAGGGCTGAAGTACCAGGACCTTTTATTAAATAGCAAGAAGAATATCTTCTAATGTGTATGTACACAAATACACACTCATCTGCCTATTCTTACTGAGTGTAGCTGCAGTAGCAGTGGGCAGTGGAAATGGAGATAATGTATTGTCAAGCAATAACACATTGTTAACCCATTTGTAATGCAAAGTATTTTAGGGAGTCTTCATCCTGAATGGCAAATTAGTTTTCATTTCTGCTGATAGAGATGAAAATTGCTAGAACTGGTTTGTTGACATGAATCAAGACAGTGGCTGGCATTTTTGGACCTCCTTGGTGTTATGGCTGCAGAAACTGTCATAATAAACACTTGCTCTTTAAAATTTGCCACTATGTGACTCATAAAAGTCACTGCTGTCAAATCAATAGCATAGAAACTGCTTCCTAACAAACCCATTTCTGCACAGTCCTCCTGCTAACCAAAGGCAATGATAGAAGGCTATGTCTTACATAATTTATCTTCACATGAATGGGACCAGAACTTAGAAAAATTATTTTCTGGGGCTTAAATCCAATTGTTAGACTACTTGGAATCAATGGGGATTTATATAGGTGTGGATATATCATTCAGCAGTTGATTAAGTGGGTTTACTTTATTTGGCACCAGCGGTTGGACTTAAGCCATAGTTGGATTCAGATTCCCAGAATGCCCAGCCAGCATGTCCATGAGAGAGGCAGAGAAAGGGACCTCTGGGGGAGATTGTTCCACAGAAGTGATCAGGAAAGAGCCCTCTCTCCTACTGGAAAAAAGGAACCTACAATTCATGGGATGGGCCTGAGAGATTTTGGCTTGCATAAGCCATCCTTAAGAGGATGGGTAAAAATTGAACCAAAGCCTTCCTGGTTCTCACAGTCTTTTGTTGTGCCATCACCTTGGTTTATTCAGGGAATTTTATGACACAAGGTTTTAGGCAACATAATTCTTTGCATTTAGTCCATGCTTTCCTACTGGTTCATTGGCTTTTTTTTTCTTGCCAAAATACAAAAATACGTTGAGGAAAAGAATGGTAGAATAGCTGTGTAATGCTTTTTGACTGGTATCTCTAGAAGCCCTTCATCTGGAAGCATCCTCAGTCATTTAATTGTAAAAATACTCCATGGTTAAGTTATGGGTAGTACTAATAGGTGTGAAAGTAATTTTCCCTGACTTGATGTTCTTCAGGTTTGCTAGCTGGAAAGGATAGGGGCACATGTGGAAAGCATCGGATTGGAGAAATATGGCTTAGAGAAAGTTGGGAAAAGAGCTGTCCTGAGTATATTTTGCTATTCAGATGTGAAAATTGTGCTAAGAGGTAGTGAATTGCCAGATTTTGTTGAGCTCTGTGGGGTGAAGAACAAAGAGGTACTCAGTTTCACAAAACACTTTTAACCCAATGTTATATGCATGCCTGGACAATGCAGTTCTAAATCAGTTTCCCTGAGTTCAGTGGGGCTTACTCTCAGGCAGGTATGCATAGGATTGCAGCCTAAAGTTAGCACTAAAGTTCATTTAGCACTACAGTTCCTTTAGCAGATTTTGCTGCATACCTGGTTCTACTGCTATAAAAAAATATTTGTGGAGTGACCTTAATGGAGGGGCTAACTCTGTTTAAAGAGTTATACTAAAATAGCTTGTTTTCTTTATTAGGATGTGAGACGACTACCGGCAGCAAACTGTTCTTGGCTTCAATTTGTAAGAATAAAGTATTTTGTATCCTGGTCACACATCTGTTCTCAGAATTTAGGTGTCCTGTCTTTTGCTGGCAGTAAATGAGTTGGATCCATGCACTCTGAATTTTGATGTAAACACATGCAGTGAGATGAATGAAATTATTCAGGACACTGAAACAGCCTGGCAAGCCACCAGATTCCTGTTCCCTGCCCCCCCCCACTCGCAAATGATGGATACAAAACTCTGGCATTAGGGGTTTTTACACAGAAAAAAAATATTATTGAGCTCATTGCAATACATCTCTTTCTCCCTTCTTCTCTCCTTCCCTTCCCCTCTCACACATTCACACACACTCCATATAAATTATTATTTGCCTACACAGTTTATCTGTCTACTGTAGAAAAGTGGAATTCAAATAAAATTGCCACTACTGTGTACAAAGTGTTTTGATTAAAAGACTAAACTGTAGTACAGGCCAAACCTTACCTTGGTCATAGACATACTAAATAAAATTATACATTATATGCTGTATTGCAGTCTCAGAATCACCATCTGCTAAATGCCATATTGATTTACCTTACAGTGGTATTGTGACAATTTTATTTATCTTTCTTTAATTTATTACTCTTATATGCCATGTTTCCTCAAAGGAGCTCCAAATGGTATACTTTGACCTTCTCTCCTCCTCACCTTCTTTTTTTTCATCACAAACCTCCAAGGTGAGTTAGGATCAAAGATACTATTTGGCCCAAGGACCACTAAGATAATGTAAATGAAACACATGGACTGTGCTACATAAATCCCAGGTATTAAAGTGTCTCATTGGGCAAGTGGACTACATAATGCTGAAATAAGCAAAGTGCTTCTCTAACATAAAATGATGTGAGTCATAATTCCTCCCCTCCCCGTCCAAGAAAGAATAATGAAAGCTGAGTTGCTATAAGTTATCTAAGTGCCACCTATAGAGAGATATTTAAGTCTTTTTGAGTTTCCAATAGAGCTTTTGTTTTCTGAAAATTTAATGGCATAAGCAAATAAAACTCATGTGTTTTAAATAATATGTGTTTTAAAACAGATCTAGTTTCGGCTAGAGGTTTGTGACTAACTAATTAAATTTACATATGTGCTCCAATTTTAAGGCTGCTATTCATGTCTGTACATTTCTGTCCACGTAAGCCCCATTGAAATCCACGGGTTTTATATCATGATAATGGTTATGCAAGGCCTCATCCTCCAAGAATGCATACACAGGCAGTATCAGATCTGCCTCAGTTGCCCTAACAGCACAAAGGCCAATGGCTCAGCTATCAAGCCCCTGATTCTGCCACATTACTGCTCAGTACCATCAGGGGTTCCAGAGCCATTCCATGTCCCAATGTAAGGAAGCAAACCTTAGCTCAGACTCCCAAGTTTAGCTTTCCAAATGAAACTGGAAGAGCAAAAAGGTAGATGAGCAACAACCCAGAGGTACCAAGCAGCATTGCAATACTCAGCAAGGGCAAGGCAATGCCCTCATTTGCAGTCTTCTCATTTCAGCAATGCTGAAATGGTATGGCAGCAGGAATTTTGGTTCCTGGAACTGATAGACAAAGTTTGGTCCTTTCAGTCTCTTTTTCAGTTAGCTTTTAAGAAGAGTGATTATGATGAAATGCTGAAACCATTCATAACCAAACAGTGGTAGAATGGTACTCAGAGCATCTTCAGTTATAGGTGGCTTTAGCAGGTTGTCATGTGCCATTCTTTTTAAGAAGAAGTAACTTTGCACATTCTGAAAGAAGTTTGCACTTGCTGTATCTTCCATAGCAGTTCTGGGGAAGTAGCTGTGGGGCTTGTGTGTCACAAAATAAGTGTATTGCCCCCTCAAATAAGAATCCCCCCGCATGAAATTTTCCTCTACTCTTGAAATTCCTAGCATTTTAGAGTGAGCCATTGAACATTATTCATGTCTAGAATTCTTTTATTTGCTGTACTTGTATTCTTTTGGTAATTTTGCCTTCCCCTTTTCTTTGGATGGCAATGTTGTATTTCAGAATGTTCATAGACTGCTTGAATTGCTCTCCCCATACCTACAACTTTGAGTAGCCTCCTCTCTGATAGCTTAGAAGAATATATGGGCTGGATGCACCAGGAAGGCAAGCCTTTCAAAATATTCAGGTCTGAGCTTGTGCAATTAACCGCTACATAAGCATCTCATTTAAAATTCTACTTGTCAAAGACACTTTTAAAATCTGTTTATATGTCTCCTCCCAATCTAATCAATTCAATTAAAGGACTAGATGTTGCAGCCCTAATTTCAGTTCCTAGTTTCAAGTTCATTTACTGACCTACAGATCTCTGTCTGGGCCAGCCTACTAAACATGTGCTCACTGTTTGTGTCTGCTTTACAATCTGTTCTTTAACAACTGTTAGATATTTTAAAGAGAGGAAAGGATAATGTATAGTCCTTTGGTAGCCAGAGATCTTTCAATGAAAGGCCTTACCATGCACCATGTTCTTAGGTAAAGTTAAATGAATCATATGGAGCTGTTTTGGATTGGGGTGCTTTCATTTGTTGATCCAGTGTGTGATAGTAGCCAGCAGACAGGAAAATACTGTTTAGATCTATCAGTATTCTATTGCTGTGTCTGTGTTTTGCACAAATTTTCTAAGGCCCAATTCAGACACAACAGGAAAACATGGTTTCCTGGTACACAAACAAGCTGCACTGAGTCCCAAACTTATCCACTCCTCTGCCACTCCTTTACTGCACCAGTAAAAAAATGGGAGATTCAGCTTATGAATCTAAAAAACCCCACAGTTAATCATTATGTCAACCCCCGGAATTATGACATGTTTGACATGCCTCCTTTCTCAGCCCGGAAGAGAGGAACATCCTCCAAGATTGGGTTGCTTATCCCCACTCACTCCTAGTAGGCAAGAAAAAGAAAGACTTTTTCCAGTGTTAACAAGTTGGGGGAGCAACCATCTGGAGGACAGTCTTTTTCTTGCCTGCTGCTCCTGGAGGATGTGCTTACCTGAGCTTTAAGAACTTTGTCACTACAGCTGCTCCAAAGCTCTCTTATGTTGGTCTTTTTTCTGGGCTTTCTATCTCTTTTTCACCTCTCTTCAAATCAATCAATCAATCTTTACTTCCCTCTTTCCACCTCTCATTCTTCAAATGTTCTTAGACTCTTTGTAAAAGTTCCATCCTCACCTAGTCCTCCACCTTTCCTTCTTCCCTTCCTCTCTTACTTCTACCACTGGGTGTGCAAAAGGAAGGAAGGAATTCTGCTGCAATAATGCCCAGGAAGAAGGAGAAAACTGCTGGTGCAACCAGTGACTCCCCCCAGCACACTTCCTGCACTCACATCCAGAATGAGACATACACATGTGGAGGATGCTAGTGCTGTGGAGGGGAGCCCTTGAGAGCAGCCAGGGAACTTGGAAGTGCACTGGAATGACAAAAGTCTGAGGGAAGATGTGAGTAGCAACACCTTCCCTCAGGATAGTTCCATCTCTAGGTGGGAGCCATCCCCTAACTTGGCAACATGGATTCAGGATCATCATCATCATCATCATCATCATCATCATCATCATCGTGATCATCAAAGTTTGCAGTTAAATATCAGGGGTTACTAGGTAGGATTTGTCACATGGCTGTTGTTTTGAGTGGCAACCCCAAGTTTTTTGTAAAGTTTAGTGAGCCCTTTAGCCAAGCTGTGTACTCTACTGCCTTCTTTGCTTTATTCTTCCTGGAAGCATTTAGAACTCCCAGAATAGTAATGGGAGAGGAATCATAAAACAGCTAAAACAAGGAGATTCTGGGTGTGAATGTGGACATAACATGAAAAAGGCTGGTCTCTATGGTACTGTTTTTTTCCTACAAGTTTTTCATTACTGCTGCTGAAGGTTTAATTTATCTCATAATTATTAGTTACACTTGGCAGGAGGAGAAGGCCTTTCCCAAGAGGCTATGCTCTGCTGCATATTGCACTAACCAGCTGCGCCCCAGTTTTCAGGCTCTGGATCAGCAGCCTGTTCTGCTCACATTGATCAGACCAGAAAGAACCAGCTAGACAAAGAGCTACAGAAAATCTTTTTGTTTGTTTGTTATGCAGCTACAAAGGAAACGTGAAGCTCTTACATTTTACAACTGTGATGAAATGTGTCTGTTGCTAATTTTGCTTGCTTTACTCTGACATAAAATTTTAGTATTTTTAACATTCTCCTGCTTCAGCATAAGATAGGGCTGATATAAGGAAATGTTTAGTTTCAGGAGGCAGTTGGAAAAAAGGGATTAAGGTTCCCTGGACAGAAATATGGAGTTCTATGAAGATTGTCTCTCTGTGGCAGTCAAACCACTTTTGACTTCTAATAAAGCAAAGGTTTTTGACCATAAGAAAATCCCAAATTAGAATAAGACCATTATTGTTTCAGCTCACATCTCCCAAAATATCATGCAAGCTTTCATCTTCTTTAGTGTTTTTCATCAAGCAAGATAGTGAAAAAATTAACAAGGAATGGAGGGGGAGGGGGAGATAGGAAGCTTTGCATCAATTGCTTTCAATTTTTTCAGCATCATTTCTGCTACTGTTGTTATTTGGACCTTGCAGAATGACAGCGATGAAACAATGGACAGCTTACTTGCTTCATTCTCTGTCAGGCTTGCTGGTGTGCATGTTTCGTGATAGGACAGCAGTGTTTTAATTTTATCCTCTTCATGGAGGTGGGCTGGAAGGAGGTACTGCTAGTGTCTTGGTGGGTGTTTTAGGCTTCAAAAAATACACTGTAGTTATGGATGATAATTACTTTTTCTTAAGTGGCTACTATCTACTAAATTGGGGGAGATCTTTTCCATGTCATTCTACTTGCAAAATGACCCCCATCTGTCTTTCTTTACTTTTATTTTTTTCCCCTCAGTTGTATTGTATGTCCACAGCTCATAGTCTTCTCTTAAAAGCCACATCTAGTCCATACTCATGGGCTAGCCTGGGTTGTTAGGTCTGGTTGCAATGGGCAAAAATTATCCTCTCAATTTCTTAACAATGGAGATCTGTGAAAATCTGCTGGTTCTTATCTTCAATGTGAACAATCTAGCATCCCAGCATCCATTGTAAATATTGGCTTAAAAAATTCAGCAGATTATTCTTACTGAAGTGAAGGGAAAATTGTTTCTGTGTTTCACCAAGAGCAAACTACCATTGAAATTTCTCACATGGATATGTGAGGTGCATGTTGCAAGTGAAAAAGGAGCAAACTAGTTGCTGACTGTACAGTGAAAGTACTCTCATTATCTTTCTCATGCACTAATTCAGTGGGATTTGCTGAGTGAACCAGAGCTAGTGTGTGTAGGATTAACAAGATGGCAAATGAGCAGGATTTATTCTGCCTTCAGTTGCTTTATTTACTATCCTTATATGCTGTCCAATAATGACAAATAAGACTGTTACATAAAAGTAAAACCATCACAACTAAATATAGCATAAACCACCACCAGAGAAAAAATGCAATATAAAAATGCTAAGAGCAAATAGGCATTTCTGCAAATCGTGAAACTCAAGCAGTATTAAAAGTTTTACAGATCGTTGGGAAAGTAACTAAGATTAAAGTTTGCTTCTGTCTTTAACTACTTAAGAGATGGAACTTTCATTAGATGTCTTTTAAAAGGGTGCATTGTGGAAACCTGCCAAACACAACCGTCAAACCCTTGGCAGCTCAATGTCACTATGGTCCTGGCTGTGATAGGAAGACGGAGCTGGCTAAGGCATCAAAGTGCAGAGGGCCATGTTATTTCTTGTCTCAAGAAGATTGCCAAGACCCACATAAGGGTGGCCACAGAATATCCTCTGCCTCCCTGTCTCATGTTTCACGTTCAGGGAAACATTTTGCCTGAATGTTGAGACTTTGTGACTTGAGTTTCCCATAATTCCTTATGGCAAGCAGTGCACGTGTGTTGTTTTGTCTGGATGAAGATGCTAACCCAGCTGTACTCATGTGTTTTCTTTCTGCAATAAAGGAATAATTGCAGGTCTGCTATAAACCACTGTCTCAGCAGAGACCAAAGACTGAAATATAGCAAGTAAAAAACTTATTGAGGAACTATAATTGTGCGCTTTGTCACACTGGATGGGGAACAGGAATTTAATTTTAACTCTTGTTTTACTGTAGAGTAAATTCTATGTGACTTCTTTCTTCTTCACATCATTTTTTTCTGCTGTTGTGGCTGGATTTTTGTGGATTTTGAACACACAGTGGGATAAGCAAGATGTCACTTTGGTTCAGTTTTAGTAATAACAAGGGCATACTACTAAACTACAATACTAGGCTGAAATTTATGGGTAACATGAAAAAGCAGCTGTCATAATGGGCAAAACATTTTTCATTTATTCTTTAGAAACCAAATAGGAGCAGGAGCTGAGAGTTCTGACAAGGTACAAGTTAGTGAGCAATTTATGTGCTGCCAGTATTGCATGCATGCAGCTCTGTTCCCTCCCAGGCTGATATTGTCTGTGCCCGTTCCTTACTCTGTCACCACACTTTTCATTTGCTCTATCCTTAGTGGTTGTGCTACTATATATAGAGAAAAACTGAACCTGTCATGCTTCCATGGCCAGACAAATTGCTGAATAACCCATAAGTCACATTGCCCCTTTCACTGCAAACGCTAACATAGCCTCATCTTGATTGTTACACAGTCTCACCTTGTGTACGTATCAAAAGGGGGTGGCTTTTAATGGAGGAAGAACCTATTCACTGCTGTTCCAGATGGTTCTTTATTGTCCAGTGGTATTCCATTTGGTCGCATGACCTGGAGATTTTTTTTACACTCAGCATTTAGCATTTTAGCTGTATTGTTCGTTTTTTTTTTTTTTAAAAAATGTAAGCGGCATACAAAATAACAATAATAAATGGCTCATTGCAAAAAAATGCTGCAGGAAGGAATTAATATTGATATTCAGGATGCCATCCATCCACACATGGCTTCTGCTAGAATGTGCCATTCCTCACCCACTGCAACATTCATTCACAATTCTGTGTCTCGTGAGCATACCCAATCTTCACTGACTGGTTTTTGAATCTTCTTCTTTAAGATTTGTTGTATTTCTGCAAATGTTCTAGTTTCCCTGCTCCAAACAAGTCTGATGATTTCTTTCTGTTTTAGATGCCGATGCTTTGGCTATATAAAGATAAGAACTTAGAAAACTATTTCACTGTCAGTATGTATGATTCTTTTTGGCAGAAGGATATGGTCTTATAATCTAGAATAAAGAGATGATGAAGACCTGTACCCCAGTCTCAAGGCTATTAAGAATAATCTGGATTTCAACCATAGCCTCGAGTGTTTATGTATTTACCTCTTTATTTGATACTTTACAAAGACAAATGGAACATCCTAGGAAATGTCGCAATTTGGACAGATGCAAACATGGGTCTCAAGGGAGACAGCACTCCTTCAGATCCATAGTGTGGTAAATCTACTGATTTCTTTGCCACTATTCTATGCCCCGCAGTGACCGCCAGCAATCATATACAACTTGTTTCCTTTTGTTGCAGAAGGAGACCCCAATGCTTTGGTTTTGTCAAAGCAGGTATGTGCGTGTATGTATGTGTGCGGAGGTTTAGAGATTATTTCCATTCTGCAGAAAACATGATAGCTGCATTATGACTAGCAAATGAGTCTAAGGAAGACTACCTTCTACACCTTGCTTAGTTTTTCACAGCAGTGAGCTTGTCCTGTGGCTTTGCTCCTTTCTCTCTCATTTCCTCTTGTTAGAAGCAGCTAAGCTTCTAGGCAAAAACATATGTTACAAAGATGCCAGTGATGTGAGTTTCCCTCTGTTTTTCCTCTATTCTGCACTAGGAGGTGGCCAGAATTTGTCATCAGTTCCACCCAGCAGTGTGTCACAGTTCATACTTCCCCTCAGTGACACTGGAAACCTCAGCTCTTGGACAAATGGACCAACTGTTACCAGTGCGGAAGACAGTAATATCACAGTCACTTCACACTTGAATGCCAGCAGCTCAACCCCACCTGAACTTCTGGTTGCCACAACACTTCGCTCTGTAAATATCACAACACCCCAGAGTACAGACCTGGTCACCAATATTAGCAGTGGCATTCCTTCACTTCCTACTCCAACTGCAAAACTAGTGGAAGCTAACCAGTCTATTCTGAATGATGACAAAGCCATCAATACCACATCTTGGGATACCTCTAGCCCTGACTTCACAGCTACAGAGACCTCTCACTCAGAACTGCAAGGTAAGAGTAAGTAATTATCAAACCATTTCCTAGGACATAGAGATCAGTCCTCAGACAACATGAATGGATAGGATTCAAACGAGACCTGTTATGCAGGACAGCTGAAAAGTTTTGGTGGATCTAACATTTGTGCTATCTGAGATTATATCTTCCTACATAAGGTGGCCCAAATCTTTACATCTTCAGGGGAGGACCTTCTCTTGGTCCTACCACCATCACATTCATATTTGGTAAGGACACAGTGATAGAGAAGCCTGGAAGCCTAATAATTATGGGACTTAGAGTAGTATATAACAGAGCTTTCTCAGTGGCTGTTCTCAGGCTGTGGAATTTCCTCCCAGGAAAGGCTTAGTTGTTCCCGTCTGCACCAATCTTTTTATTTAGACAGGACTTTGGCTATTTACTGCTTGTCCCAGAAGGATCTTTTAATGAGGAATATTCTTTTATAACTTTTACTATGTTTTACATGTTAAACTGTTTTAGATTAGTATTTTTAGTAGGATTGCTTTTTAAATGGTTTTTTAAAAAACTTTTTTATGATTAGTTTTTTTTTTTAGCTGTACTTTGTCTTCATCTATATTGCAAGGTTCCTTGGGTCCTGTCTAGGGAAAAAGATAGGCTAAAAATTGAATAAATAAATGACCCCATGTGACCATCAAGACATGTGGACAGTCATGTTACTGAATACTACTAAGTCAAGGTGACAAGTCAGTTAATGGGTATGCTGGGTCATACTATTCATTTATTAGTTAAATGTGTGTCCCTCATTTTTTCTGACTTGGAACCCAAAACATCTTACAGTATATATAAAAACTAAGTAAGCTAAAAACCTGATAATAAAAATTTAAGATATAATTAAATGAGTTGTCCTATTTAAAAAATCACTAGTTTAAAACATAAATATAAAAGCAATTAAAAATGTAAATAAAAGTATAGCAACCCCTCCATTAAAAGACCTTTCTCCAAAAGGAGTTAATCATCACATTTCTGTTTCAATAAATACCTCGTAGCAGAAAGAGAGCATCGAAAAGAGCAGCCTAAATTCCTGTGGAAGAGAATTCCACAGCTTGGGAGCAGCCACTCGGAAGGCTTAGCTCCTAAGCATCGGTTTTGTTCTGTTACATATTTTTGAAAAAGCTGTTCTAAAAAACAAAATTCTTACAGTTCACAGCTAGATAATAGGTTGGAGTATTTTTCATTCTGCTCCCATTTGTAAGCTTTGATATATAGTTTTACTGGACTTGCAGCTGACCTGTTTCAAATCAGTAACGTGCAGAGGAGCTAGGCAAAGTTATTTTTTTCAACTGCCATTATCATTTTAGAAGAATGATAGGGAGTACTTTGTGATACTTAAAACAGAATTGAGCAAAATCAATTTTCAATGAGAGGCATGCAGTAGATAAAAGTTTGGAAATAAATTAATCCAAAGAGGAAGACTACATTACAGTGGACAGACTCAATCAAGGAAGTCACAGGCCTGCGTCCGCAAAGCTTGAGCAGGGTTGTTGATGATAAAGTGACTTGGAGGTCATTCATAGGGTTGCCAAAAGTCAAAGTCAAGAATTGTCATAGAGAACATCTTTGTGTTTCCGTTAGTTGCATTAGAAGCCAAGGATATTCAATGTACATATGACTGGATCTTTGGTGGACAAAAAGGAAATAATTTTTTTGAGTGGCCTGTGATACTAATGGAACGTTTGAGGAGGAAATGTTGTTGCGTTTATTAGATAAATTTAGGTAATGTGGTTGTATATGCAAGGGTATAGTGTGTGTAATAAGGTAAGGATCTATCAAGAGAGGATGAGAAAATGGAATGATGGAGATGAGTGCTGGCTGGCTGAATGTGTGAGGGGATTTTGAAAAGGCTGGTAAGGGGGTGGACTGAGAGTTGGGTATGTCAAGGCTAGGATTAGGAGTCTGTCAGAGTTAGATTTTGGAGTTAGAGATATTAGGAGAGTTAGATTTGAAGATCGAGATTGTTTAGTGTCAGAATTAATTAAGATATGGGCGAGAGATGTGAGCTAGAGTGGAGTCAGAGTTTGTGTTGTTGTGTGCCTTCAAGTTGCTTCCAACTTATGGTGACCCTAAGGTGAACTTATTACAGCATTTTCCGAGGCTGAGAGAGTGTGACTTATCCAAGGTCAGCCAGTGGATTTCTGTGGCCAAGAAGTGATTCAAATCCTGGTCTGTAGAGTTATAGTCCAGTGCTCAAGCCACTACATCACACTGGCTCTTGCCTCGAAACCTAAATGTCTAGTAATCTATGTCTAGTAATCTGTGATCTTATGTTTAATTTCTGTTTAATAAATAATTATTTTTGTATTATACATTTTTGCCTCCAAGAATGCTGCATAAAGGATATTGGAAAGCTTAGCTTCAGACACATGGTGTCTGTGGGAAAGCATTTAATCAAGGGTAGTGGTGTCCCAGTGGGGATATAAGATAACTAATGACTCACACATGAAATACGAGGCCATCTAGGAGCTCCCCAGATTTTATGACCACACAGTGGGACAGGAGGACATTGGTGGCAATGGTAGGACAGATAAGCAGAAGATCCTCATGTGGCTCTGTATACAATCTATTGCATACAGAACTACAACAAGTAAAAACTGCTCTTGAACTTTTGCCCAGGAATTTGTTGGAGGCTTAACTGATACTGAAGTTAATTTCAATACAAAAAGCTAAGCCTTTTTTTAAAGTGACTTTATAGACCAAGACACAAGACCAAAGGGACAACGTACATGAAGAATGATAGAATTAACCTGCCCTTTTTAAAGCCATGTTTTAACACAGCAATATCTGCCTCATTACATTAGAGCCATTCTCAACTCAACAAAATGGAGAAACTTAGATGTCATAGTTACTTCCTGGCTTTAAAGGATGAATCTGTTACAGCAGCTGTGCTTCACAGTTGCTTGTGATTTTCAGGGAACATTATATATTGGCAGTCTATGTCAGAGGATTATTGCTGTTAGATCTGTCTTTGACTATTTCCACCAGTCCTGATCATTTCAGGATACTTTCTCTCAGGGAATTCACGGGAGGTTTTAAAATCTGTTTCTGATGAATTGGAAACTAATGACGTAAACCACATATTGATATATATATATTGATTTTGACAGCATCCATCTCCCTGATGTGTGTGAGCAGACAATTGATTGCTGATGCTATAGTGTTCCAAGAGACACTACAATACACAGTGCAATAAGGCTTGCCTGTGAACTTGTTTGGTCCGTATGGGGTAAGCTATGCTAGTCTGTCTCCCACCTTGAATGAACTGATAACAGAGGAGATTTCTGACCACTAAATAGTGGACTGTTTGATGAAATTAAAGCCTGCTTTAAAAAAAAAAAAGGTGGTTCTGAAGGTTTCACTTGGAGCCCCCTTTCTGGTGATGCTTGAGTAGAAGGAGGCAGGGCTCACCTCTGTTATCTCTGTTCCCAGAGAGTTCCAGTCTCCACAAATCAAAAAGTCCATATCCTATAATTTGAATAGCCTATCCAAGCTCCATTCCATGTGGAAGCAGGAATATGTGGAAGCAATATGTGAAGAAAGCACATGTGCAAATATTTCCCGGAATCATTGCTGTCATAACTAGGTAGTAGCTATGGTTGGTCGGCACCCATTGGTGTGTCCTGATCAATGGTTTGTATGTGTTTGGTATACTGTTGATTATGGAGCCTAGTCTACCTATGTCATAGAGCTTTATTAACAGTAAAAGAAAAGTGGCCATGCTGGACTCTGCTCACGTGTTCCTGAGCTGAAGAGAACCAAAATTTTGCAATCTTGGTTTACTTTGGGATGTGTCTCTGCAGAGTTTACAGATGGTCCCCAGGCAACATCTTCCACATTCAGCACATTGGAACCTACAAAAAGGAGAGAAGAAACCACACCAGTGAAAGACCATGAAGCTGTCACAGTTGAGAGCATTATCAAATCCACATCAACTCCAATTGCTACTGATGGAAGAGTGCTCACAGTTCCATCCAGCACCATCACATTAACACCTGGTATAGTCTCCTCCACACTCCTGGCCCACAGTATCAGACCAGCAGAAACAGAGCAACCAGCTAACCATGTACAAAAGACAGCTGTAACTGATACAAGAAACAATGGTGAAGGTACACAGTTAATTGATCTTATCCCATGCCAGGCAACAGGAGATAGAGTAGGCTGTGGACTAGATATATAGTGGGGATGTCAGATAAATAATTACATGGGCATTTTCCTGTGATTGAGCGAGTGCAGGTGGTTCTGTAGAATGAATACCTGTATGGAGAAGAAGGTTCAAAGTCCTTGGCATCTTTAGGAAAAACTGAGAAAGAGCCATGTCTGAACCCTTTTAGAATTGCTATCTGTCTGAGTAGATAACATTGAGTCAGTGGTCCAATAGTCTGACCTGTTGTAGAACTGATGTGGGCAACTGTGGCCCCTCCAGATGTTTTTGGGCTTCAAGTCCCATCTTTCCTCTCCATTGGCTGTACTGGGTAGGATGTCTTGTAGCTGTAATCTGACATCACTTTGAGACCTACCAGGTGTATTGATCAGCTTTGTATGAAGTTGATGATAGATGCATGAATCTCTGAAGTAGGTGGTAGAGGCATGGTCATAATCTGCATTTTAGCATCTCATAATTTCTTCCTCACAGATCTGCCCAGTGTGCCAGAAGCCACCACTGTAGGGGAGGACCCATTGGTAATTTCTGTCATCTTCATCTTCACTGTAACAGTAGGGATTGTGGCTCTCATGGGTTTCCTGCGGTATCGTCAGAACAGTGGTCGTCTACAGTTTCGACGACTTCAGGACTTACCTATGGTAAAAAAAAATGTTTACAATCAGATCTCATTGGTTAGGCCTCTTCATAGACTCCTATGTCTAGTCTTCATGTTCTTTCCCCTGTTTGAAGTATGATGCTTTCCTCTACCTTAAGAACACTGCTCTGGACTTTAAGGAAGTTTTTCTTTAAAAGGCATTGTTCAAATGTCATGGTCAGAAGGTATTTGCAAAGAGGAGGTGAGATCCATATTGCTAATCTTTCCTGACTTGGAGAATGTTCCGAACAGGATTTGTGAAGGGTTAGGTGTGGAAGATAGAATAACTCTTGTGAATTACATTACACCCTTCTCCAATGGATATATATGGGAAAAGTTATGGTGTCCACCCACTCTATATATTGCTATCCCATTTGAAAAAGGTTGGAAATTAACACCATAAATCAGCACCTATGGGAAATGCACAAGTTAGATCCCCATTTTCAAGCATAATGAGTTTTCCAGATATGGGTGTTTTCTTCAGCAGGGACTCTTGGGGCATGAACTTGATGCCATTGCACTATAGAATTTACTCTCTTCATCTAAGATTATTGATTCTTTCCAAAAATGGTGATTCTTGGATATGGTAAAGACTTTGAGTTGCTTTGGGGGTGGCTATGGAAAAACAGGCCATAGAATCATGGCATGACACAGTGTAGTGAATTTGGCCTTTATCAGCAGGCAGATGGTTTTAGACTCCTTATCAGTGTCACTGCCAAATGTTAACTGCTGTCCAGGGGTATTTGTTGTTGCTATATGCCTTCAAATCATTTCTGGTTTATGGTGACCCTAGGGCAGACCTATCACAGGATTTTCTTGACAGAATTTGTTCCGAGGGGGTTTACCCTTGCCTTCCTCTGATGCTGAGAGAGTATTACTAGCCCAAGGTCACACGCTCTCAACAGGACTTAATACCTATTAGTGACTTTGTTGGATATCTTTTTGCATTAGCTTGGAAATTTAAAGCTAGCAAAGGCAAGGAAGATTGGAAATGGACTGGAGGAGTGACTTTTCCTCTGTTACTGACCAGCTTGCATGGTTCTCATAGCTAATGAAAGGGAGATGGGTCACCTATGCACATTTTGATTTTCTTTGTTTACTTCTGCACTGTATAACTTTGGGAGTCCATCTTCCATTTGCCTTACTCAGTGGGGAGTAGAGGCAGGGCATGCAACCCACCCCAGGGGATGCTGATTTGGACAATCATGGAAAACTGGATTGCTGATTAAGGATAATCTGGGTAGTTTGCTTTTTAGGGTCCAGTTTTAGCATTAGCTGTGAAAGGATACTAGACCCCATCAGTAGAACTGGAATGCTTCTCTGCTTTATGCTATCTGCTGCATCATTTGCCACCAATAAAGCTTATGACAGTAATACATGTCAGTGTTCAGCACCAAACAAAGTTCTGTGGAGGCCTGAATCCACACCCAGTTCTAGAGTAGAACGCAGAGACTGAGCCAGTGTGTGTTCTGCTGCCTGTTTTTCCTTCCCCTACTCCTACTCCTGTAGTCCTGCACCAAATTAACAATCTTCTCTTTGCTCACAGGATGACATGATGGAGGATACTCCTCTCTCTCTCTACAGCTACTAAACAACTTGAAGGCCATTTTTGTATTCTTATAAATCAAAAGAGGCCCCAAAGTGGCAAAGGATCCCAACTGGGAAGAGACTTCCCTCCTAGATTTGCAAATTGCTATGCTGATTTGCATGTGACTTGGAAGTTGCGAGTCAGTGAACTACTGCAGAAGGATACCTTTTTATTCTTATTTTTGAGAACTGAAGCCAACCTGACCTCTCCCTGTTACTTTTGTACTTTCTGTGCTTGGGGGCAAACAGCTCTGGGAAGTTTTTTCACAGGCTCTCATCGGGTGACTGCACTAATTCATTAAAACCAAGGAAGAGCTTGCCTGGATTCCAAGTACTTGCACTGCAGGACTCTTACACAAGAAGAAAGTGAACGAAGCCAGCCCATTGCGAGTGTTATTTGTGAACAGACATCCAACAAACTTTGATTTAGAGACGTTGTTGGTTCTCTCATTGAGCTTAGTTTTGTTTTAACTGCACTTCTGTTTTGACTTTTTATCCACAGGAGCCAAAGATGTATCAAGAAGATGAGGCAGGAAAAATGGGAAATGATTCTTCCCATAAGAGCCCTTCTGATCAGACCAAAGGTCCATTTAGTCTAGCATCTTGTTCCTCACAACAGCCAGCCAGATGCTTCTGAAAAGCTCAAACAGGGATTGAAGACAATAATCATCTACTGGTGTTGGGTCTAGCAAATGGTATTTGGTGACCTGCTGCATAGTTTGACTACTTCAGAAGCACTTCCCTCTTAACATTGTTACACTGAGTTCAGGGTGAAGTGAAAGATAGCTATGATTTGGACAACAACTGGCTTAAAGAAGCTGTTTATTCTGTGTTTCCTTAGCAAATGGTGCTACTGTGTTCATCACTAAGCCACACGAGATGCCCGTTAATTATTTCATATCCAGTCCTTAAGTACACAATCCTGTCATCACTGCTTTAAACCTCCTCCCCACAAGCAATGAGAGTCTGTTTTATAGCTGCCCTTATTTCTGCATTGGAAAATGTATCCAGATATCGATGCTGCTTATTTGCTAACTAGATCAACATTTGAACAGTCCTGGCTCATGAGAAGAGTCTTAGGATGGACTCTTCACAGTAACCCCACCACCACCACTGTTCATATGCAGAACCTTCATTCTCTACCTGCTCTTCCCCTGTTACATACCTTAGAGTATGAACTTTTGTGCCTTGTTGCAAAGTTAAGCCCAACTTAGTGTGCATGTCTAAATGTCAAATTTAGATTTGCCAGCTCCTAAATCTGCTGTATAGTCCCAGCAGCTGTAGCATGTATACTTCCCCTTATGCTGTTGTATGAGAGATAGGAACAGTTAATTTGCTACCTTCAATTACCCCTCAAAAAGGCTGTGGCTTCCATCTAAGGAGGAGTGTTTCTTCTTTAAGTTTGTTTAACTGTCCCAAACTAATCCTGTTTTTTTATCCCAGTTTCTACTTCCCCAGCTTTCTGAGGACTTTTTCAGAAGACTCAGGGAGACAATAAAACATCCCCATGTTGTTGTTGTTGTTGTTGTTGATGATGATGATGATTATGTGCATCCCCCTACCCATTTTACCTTTCCCTTATTCTTAGTGTACATTGCCTGAAATGATACTACTTAGGAAGGATTTTCAACAGGCCTGCAGAAAGGGTGGGTGGGATATACCTTGCTCACTGGCCAAATTCAAGGCACAGTGGAATTTCACACAATCTGCAGCAGCATTCAGTCTGGTGGACACACGCTTTTGCCTCTCAGAGCAGCTCCTTCACTGTGTTGTTAGAGAAAATGTGATTGTGTATGAGAGACTTCAGGGGAAAATAAAATGGAGAACCATAAAATGGCACTGACATATTGCAGTAAGCCACAAAGGGCAGGCAGGCGGAGTTAGGGAGAAAAATCAGTGTGCCTCCATTACTTCTCACTAGTTCTCGGCTGGAGAGGGATGCTTGTGTGCTTTTCTCATTTTCCTTGTGCTGCATTTCAAAGATAACAGCATAAAATCAGGGTCCCAAACCCACTCCTTGTGGCAGAAAAATAAAAATGAGTTCCTCTGTCCAATGTGAGCTCCAACCCCCAACTGTCTATTCTTGTGACTCAGTAGTCCTCCACAGAGAAACAAGTTCCCCATTCATAGCCTCTAGCAAGTGGAAATCATGCAATCCTAGCTAGTATAGTTAATGGTGAGGAATAATGGAAGTTGTAGCCGAGCAACTTCTGGAGGGCGGCAGATGCTTCCCACCTCTACAGAATCAGCCAAGCATTTACAGGTGATGTCCTTTAAAAAGAAAAACAAGTTGTTCAGGAATGCATAGTGCCCTTCCCACAGTCAGTTGAACTGCTTTTTTTAAACAGTGAGATTCACAGCAATAATCAGGTGAATCCATGTACAAATGCTTTCAAACAAGTCTGAAAGATAGTGCTATGGAAGTCTTGCTGATTGCTTCTAGGCATATTGAAACTCCACCAAGATCTACAAAGCTCACTCCAATACCTGTACAAATGCGTCCTGATAATCATCCATCTAACTGCAGGCAGTAAGGGGGGCTAGGTATACTTGGACAGGGGTGCTCTTTCACACTCTGATTCCTATATCCAGAAGGCCTTCTTTTGTAATAATCAGAGCTACTTGACCTCCTAGGGAAGAAGGAACTCTCAGGCGGGTTTATGCAGGAGATTTCTGTTTACTGATTGGGTTTAAGTGTTGTAGTTTCCCTGGGGCTAGCCCAAAAATACTATTTGAGGTTTCATTGCACAAACAAGGAGTCTGTTTGACAGCACCACAATGGGCAAGGTGCCAGCTCCTTGCATGTTCCTTTGAAGGCAGCAGAAGTCTTTGAAGGCTCCTCTGGGTTAGTTTTTATTAATTCCAGGCTCAGGCATAATTATGTTCATTAGCAAGAGGCTAGAAATCAATCTCAGTGGTTACCTTTGAAGCTAAAAGGGGGGTGGGGCATATGTTCACATAAAAAGAAATCAGGACTACTGCAACCAAGCCACTTCCCGCTGGGAGTATGACTCCATATGTTTGTGGTAGAGCAATAGGTTAGTTGGCAGATTTATATACAAAATGGAGTTAACAAAGTCCGAATTGGAACTTACTTTCTTGGAGCAGAAATTCCTTGCTCTGTGTTCATTGAAGAGCTTTGGCTATAAAATCAATTAGAGACTATGATGCGGGGGGTGGGGTCATGTTTTTATAGCTTATTAAACTCTTTCTAGCAAACTATAGCAGTGCAAGTGGAATTGGATTGTACGCCCACCCAAAATGCATAGTGATTCTATCAGTAAAAGCCACAATATTGTAGTGGGCAAATGTGAAGGGGATGAAGACTATTGGAAGTGACAAAACCTCCCTTCTAGCTTCGCTTTCCACATGAAAAAGGCCCATGGAGGACAAGGGGATCTAAACATTTTGTGGTAGTTTGGGTGTTCTGAGAGGATGCTCTCACTGAAAAATCAGCTGAAGATTTTTGTTTTAAGAACTTTTTTGCGTTTTGGGGGCCCAGGGGCTGCATCTTAACTACAAGCCATCTTCTCCTCCCCACTGCTGTAGTATTTAGGTTAGTGTTGGAAGGAGCAGATGTCAAATCTCCATGTAGCCATGAAGCTCTCTTTAGGCACACATCTTGAGTTACCGTGAAAGTAAGATGGCTGTGGAAGGAATATTGTGCCCCATCCCATGCTCCCTAAAGGAGCACTAACAAAATATAATGAGGCACATGCTGGATTATGGCTCCCTCAAAGCAGTGGTGAAACATTAGCTTGAAGGACCCCTTCTATTTGAATTCTCTTTATGTGAGTTAGAAATACAATCTAAATAAATGTATTTATTATATGGATTATATTGGAAAATGAGGGTGGTAAGCCAGGAACCACTAGGGCTCCTCAATGTATGTGTGGCAAATGTTTTTCATTATATAATGGGTGAAACAGCTCACTGCTTTACTGAGAAAAAAAATGTGCTAGGCTTTAAGTAAGTTAGCCAAGCAGGTAAAGCACCCTCTAGATATTGATAAAGTTGTAAGCCAGTAACATCTGGAAGGAAAGGGGTTTCCCACTCTTGAATTAAGGTATGGGCAGAGCTGTCCAGGACATTTTGTTAAATGAAATGCCTGCCCTGAACAATCTCAAAATTTATGCTCTTGTTTCCAGGGCTGAAAAGTCTTCCCTATTCTCCCAAAATCCAGCACTGGAAGTACTACATCATGCTGGCTCATTTATGCCCTAGCACTGGGGCATAAGCAGACACTATTTCTGCTTGTATAATCAGGCTGACTATTTACAAGATATAAATACACCTATCCTCAGAGTCACTTAAACATTGCTCTCTAAAAGTATGAGTATCTTGTGTGCTTCACCTTTAAATCAAAGTAAGCCAAATCACTGGAATCTAGGCTAGCTAACCTTATGGTGTTACATAAGAACCAGACTATTATGACATCACTTAATAGAAACAGCCACAGGGTTTTATTTTGAACCCATAATGCATACTCACAATTCAAGATTTATTTTTTTACAGATGATTAAATGTCACCAGCTATACAGAAAGTCCAATCACCTGCTCTCAAACCAGCTCAGAAACCAATGGTTTAAACAAGTGAGAAACCTGAGTGTATCCATGAACCTTATTGATATTTCATATTTTTTTAAAGCAGATAAACCAAATTCAGATGCGTCTTTCAGGCTTCCTTCCGCTGACACTTTTAAAACTAACCTGCTTAAAACATTTAGTGTCGGTTGCTCCCAATTTGCCAAAAGAAGTTGTCTCTTTAATACATGGGTGGGGAACTATTAGGGGGCAGCACTGAGACATCCAGAGGCACTTGAGGGGCACCATGCACTCCCAAGGAAAACAGAATTTTTTTTGCTCCCAAATATCACTCAATAACTCCGGTGTGTGTGTGTGTAAAAGGCCATTTTGGTAAACATTTGGCCCTCTGTAGTCATTTTAGCTTCAGGAAAGACCCTTTCCCCCCCGACAGACTGATACAGAAGTCAATTTCTGGGTCAATTCCAACTGGAAAATTAGCCTTTCCTGGGCCTAAAATGGCATGGAGGGACAAAACTTGCCAAAATTGCCTCCTAAGAGGCATTTAGGATGAAAAAGATTTGGAAAAAAAATCCAGGGAGATAGAGGGGCCAGAAAAACAGCTTGGGAGGGTCAAGTATGGCCCACTCACCACATTTTCCCTGCTGCTGCTTTAATAGATGCAGTGATGATCTTGTTTAAGCATTGCAGCAAGACAAGCTAGCACCACCTGTTTATTTATGTCAATAGAAGACTGTCCTAGAGTCTGCAGAGGTAGGGGGCAACAGTGACAAGTATTCCAAAGCAGCATATGTAATTTCCCAAGATGTACACCTATGCCATGCCTCCTTCCTGAACAATAAGAATGGCTGGCATCCTGATGGTAAGTTACCTGACGTAAGTCCAACTAATGGCAGCATAACTCACATTTTTGGTCACTGTGGCAGTTGGAATCCTCTACTTGCCTCATGCAATGACCATAGCTTCCTGCGAACCAACCTTTTACATGCTGCCAGCTCCTGACATGGCTATATAGTGGTCAGTAGAGATCAGGGGATGTCTAAAAGCATCTGGCTATGTCCTTATAGCCAGACACATGACAATGACATGATCTCCTAGAACCTTTGGAAGATGCCTAGGAGGTCCCAGAGAATGCCTTTTCAGTGCCATGCAGGTTGCTATATAAACACAGCCAGGTGCTTTTCTGATGTCTCCTACTCTTTACTGGCCACTATATGGCTGTGCTGAGGGACAGCAGCATATCAAATGTGGACTTACCATGATAGGAGACAAAAGAAATTGTGTACTTCCACTTGTGAAACTTTTACACTATGCCTTGAAGTGCAAGAGCCTGATCTTGCTACATACTTGGGCTAAAGAACAATTTTTAAAAAATCTTGCAATACATTTTTGCATGGTATCAGTTCTACTACCTCTGAAGAGGGGACTTCCATGTAGCAGTGCAAAAACAGACCAAGTAAGATCACCCAAGTACAAGGAGAATTTGGTTACCACAGATCT
This sequence comes from Ctenosaura bakeri, assembly GCA_948474755.1. Taxonomy (NCBI): domain Eukaryota; kingdom Metazoa; phylum Chordata; class Lepidosauria; order Squamata; family Iguanidae; genus Ctenosaura; species Ctenosaura bakeri. Next base: position 108,391 of record CAOLHI010004215.1, read on the forward strand.
TTATTCCCATTTAACAAGTCTTACTTCCAGAAAAACAGACATCCATGAACAAGAAGACGGAGCAAAGTTCTAAAGTCAAAATTTGTTGCTGAATTCACATAGGATTTACCCTAGAACTGCAACCATTCATTTTAAGAAACAGTTCTGTCCAGAGGTCATGAATTAACACTTGTCAATTTATACTTCCCCAGCCCTAAAAAAACAATCCAAAGTGTCATGAGTAGCCCAGAACTAATAAGCTCTAGGAACAACTACTGCTTGCCAGAACTCTTTGAACTATAATGGAGCATCTGTTTATTTAATCCCTTCTGGACTAATTCCCCCCTTTTTACTCCCCTCACATTTAATCCTTTTTCCTTCTGAAGTCTTTTACTCAGAAAGTAAACATGCCTGCTAATGTGGGCTGTTCTTTTGAGGGATTCTTCTTTTAACAGAGTCTTCCCAAGCTGTTGCAGGGAGTGGGAGATTCAACTTTGCTCAGTATATTAATGTTGTCACATGCACGAACCCCAGGTGTTGTAAACTAAGCACAAGATGTGAGAACTCAATGGCAACTTTAATAGGTTTGTACTTCTCACATCTGCCTGTGCAAGAGAGAAGAAAATAGTTAAGATTTCAGACCAGTCTATTCTTGTCATCTGAAAGTCTAATTTCGGTGCTCCAGAAGAACACTGAAAAAGGCTTTATAATGTTTTACTCCATCCCAGGCCTGTCATTAAATTCTAGATTTTAAATAAGGAATCACAAAAAATTCTGGGGTGATAAGACAGACAGAACAGCCTCATTCCTACTGCTCTGGTACTTTATAGAGACAGAAAAGAAGAGCAAGCCAACAATTAGCTGAAGTCCGGGGATAAGAATGGCCCGTTATATACTCATTATCTATGTGAGGTTAAGGCTGTAGGCTAGTCACTCCCCATCAGTGAATTTAAGGGGCAAATAATAATTTCTGCAATGAAGATCTGTTTTTGTTTTTAATAAAAAGGAGAAGCAAAAGAGGCTACCAGTTGGTGGAGCAGCACAGTGGAATGAAGACTGCTTAATGGTTCTCCCTGGTCCATATATATTTTCTGAAGAAAAAGAAGCTTCAGGGGCTTTTTAAAATCATCAAAACAGCTAGCTGAAGGAGTTGAGCAGCTCCCGCCTCAACAACTCTCTGGTCAAAACTGCAGTAATCCATAGCTGCCTTTCTATAAATAGAGACTCCACTACACAAGCATTAAGATTAATGTGCAGTTTGACCTTGTATTTATCATTTTGGCTAGTATCATGTTGGTGCGCCTCATTTTATGTAACCTTCTAGTTCAGTTTAAAACCTATCCTTAATCAGTCTATGAGGGTTATCTATACAGTTGTCCTAAAGTAGGTCTGAGAACCATGTGTCCTTTCAGCTATTGTTGGATTGCAATTCCCAACATTCCTCAACATTGGTTACGCTGGCTAGGACTACTGGGAGTTACAGTTCAACAACATCTGAAGGGAAGCATAATTCCAACCTGTCCCCTGAAAACACCTCCCAATGGCAAGCAAGACCCTTCAGTTCCAATCCTATTGTTACCATTCACTGAAAAGGAAGCAAGGTCACATTAAAGAGACAGCAGATATTGCACTGACATATGTTTTGTTTTCTGTCCTCCTTGATCCAAAATCTACAAGCCTCACATGCATCGTCACTCTGGCAAAGAGGCTTGATTATGTTACTGAAGATCCTAGTATATCTCTAGGCAGCAAAATGGGCAAGAAATGGGCAACGTCCCTCTTTTGGCTCTAAGCAAGAGAATACTCTGGGAATGATTTCTCCCCTCCCCCCCGCCCCCAGAGCTCCATGCTTCCTCAGAGAACTGCGTCTATCATATCTGTTTTTCCCCTTAGGAATGCAAGAAGAGCAAGAAGCTCTTGTGTGGATATGCACAGTGGAACAGACTGACAGAATCTGTAGATTTCAGCTAGATTGATTTCTGGAGTGTTTTCTGTTATACTTCAGCCTCAACAATTGGTTGCAGTCTATTTAAATATTACAGGAGTTGTGAATGATTACTTTCTGGAAGGAAGCTCCATTCTCCAAACACCAGGACTAGTAATACAATGGGTCCTTTCCAGAAAGGAATGTTGGAAGGCCCTGAAAGAGCCAGAAGTCTTTCTGAATATTTTCAGGCATGTACATAATACTCTGATGTGCTGCCACTGCACAAGTCATAGGCTGAGGCAATGTCCTCTACGTTCTACCTCATGTTGCAACTGTACAAAAATGCAGCTCAGAACAGGAAATAGCAATCCATATGTATCTCCTCTCTTTAATTTGTTTCCTCTTTAGAAAGAATGAGGCGGTCCTTACATGGGGCTTAAAGGTCACTCAGGTTGAGCTCAGGCAAACTGGTGGACAGCTCACTGTTGAGTTCTGCACCTTCTACCATGCCACCAGTTGCTCCTCCAGGAGTATTTTCCTCCAATTCCAAGCTTGGCAAGGAAATCTTGTCATCTAGAAATACAACAGAGGATAGTTAGCCCGGTAGCCTAATTCTCTGATTCTTCATACATCCACCATCACATTGCAGCACCTACTGAAGTCAATATACTTGCAGAGTGCCCTCTACTGTTTATTATCAGTGATGTCAGACATTTGTAAAGAGCTTCAGTAGAGCCAAATATGAAGTAACTCCCTCTATAAAATCCAAGAGTTTATCCAGCTCATGCCACAGCAAGAGCTGGACTGTAAGAAATCAAGGCAAAAGGAACCAGTGAAGTTGACAGGTAGATACAGTGCTACAAAAAGTTCTGAAAACATCTAGGCCCTAAAACAGATCAACATGTTTCTTATGAAAAGATCACTTCACAGCAGGATTATTCTAGCATACACAAAAAAATGAGGCTTAGGTGATCTAGCCCTACCTCCAGGCCCTGTTCAGAATTTTAAAAAGCATCTTAATGAAGCAGCATGTGAATTTCCCTGGGACCTAAAGGTCCAGGAAAAAAAAAAAGTAAAGATTGCACAGAAGCATTTTCAGTTAACAGCCTTGTCATCTTCCTGGCTTATTAGGCACCATTATTCAAAATAAGGACTCGGGTAGAAATGTAGAAATAAAGCTGAGGACCCCATAAAAACCAACAAGTAATCATTTCAATCAATACTTTGGAGTGCACTGGTTATACACAGACTCACCACCAGGTTGTGGAATCTCTGGTTCACTGAAGAGTTCATCTGAGCTGACATCTGTGAGACTGAACTCAGAGACCGAATCATCACTGAGAGAGAACAAGGCATCTAGATGTAGTAATTCTTTGTTTTTTTCTAGGAGACAAACACCCATATACATTAGGGAGAACACAATTTCACAGCATTTTTAGGCTGTTTCCTAATGCAACATTAACTGTTACTAACCACCTGAAAAGTTGCCTTCTTACTGTCTGAAGCCCTCATGATCTAAAAGGAAATTTTACATACAACGCAAAATCATTTCCAGTCAAGATTGGTTTTGTTTCCATAGATATGAGACATATTGGCATGCGGTAGTTGGCACCTCATTACACATCTTTTGAGAGTCCATCTTGTACACATTTTGCCATGGGCATTCAATACTTAATTTGTAAAATGGAGAACTGGAATAAAAGAAAGTGCTTAACTGACCAACTTTATCTTCTCTTGTGTAGGATTATTCACAGCAGGCAGGAAAGAGAAGCCAAGGTGATGGAATAATAGGTTCAGTAGAATAAGAGCAATTTAAATCACTAGTGCAATTTCCTACACAATCTGTGTAACAACCCCATTTCCCCATGTATCCTTTCACATACCCGTGTCTTTACCAGAAAGACTGACTGACTGATGCACAACAGCAGCCCAGTCTATGGACTTGCAGTAAAATGAATACTCACATCACATTTCACATAAGACCATGAGCACCTCTTTGCCTAACTAGACATTTCCTACCACTAGTGTGCTGCAAGCATCAGCACTTACTCAGATGAATGCTTTTCTTCTTCGGCGGCATAGTGTATCGCTTGTCCTCCAAGTGGAGACTTGTCACCTGTTCCTTTAGGTCAATAATTGTAGATCTTATTAAAAACCAATGAACAGATAGCAATGATTAGTTCTAAAGGATGGAACAGATGCATAGTGAGATGCAAACTCTCATAATAAAGATAATCCCTAAAGTACAACAAAATTCCAGATAGCTCTCTGCAATTCAATTATACGTAGCATAATATGAAAGGGATGATTAATGTCCCAAAGTGCCTACAGACAGGAAACACAGTCAGGAATTTGATGTCTAATGAACTATTGAAAATCAAGCCATAACTTTTATAATAAAAAGAAGACTTATAAGAAAAGCAGATTCAGTGAGAATGGTGCCAAATTAATTATTCTCTGGTATTGCTTCAAATTATCAATAGATTTTTCAGATAAGCAGGGGGAGTAAAAGGTGATATGAAAATAAACAGTATCTGTTCCTCTGGATGTACACCATTATTATGTGATTGACTGACTCTAGGATGAAGATGATCATCACTGTTGCAACCGAAGGCTCCATCTCCAAGAGATGAATTTCAGGAAATAGGCAGATACTGTGCTGTTCACCACATCAGTTTATGAGACCCAGCATGCCAGGCAAAGAACACAAAATGCAACAGCAAATAAGTCTTCACATTCAAAAAGAGGAAGAAGGAATGAAAACAGCAGGACTTAGACATAATTAGACATTAGCTATAGGCTTCTCATCTTATATCATCTTATTAGTAATATCTCTCTAAACAGCAGTAAGAGCATCAAATTTACTGGGAGGCTGTGGCCAAAACAAAAGGTTAACTTGGGAAGTTTTCTCCTTAATCTTTGGCTTTTGGGTGGCACTGTGAATAGGGAGCCCTCTGGTAGACATTCACCTGCTAGCCAACAAGCTGAGATTTCCCCATCAACTAGCCTGACTTCTTCTAAAAAAGAACATGTTCATTTAGTGAAAATGAACACCTCAATCCTACATAAGAATCACAAGCACACTGTGGTCACTGCAATATGGTATGGTTTTCCCTACTTGACATGACTGAGTTCCTGCTGGGTGCTCTGGGTCTCATTCCTAGCTTTGTCCAAATCCCGGGTCTGAGCTTTATGCGTGTTCATCAGATCTTCCAGCATCTGGAAAAAAGAAAGAACATGATAAGCAGTGTTTTAATTCTAGGTTTTCATTTTATTTTTTTAAGAGACACATATCAGTACCTTTCCATAAAATCATAAAAGCAGGAAAGGAGCTTAAAAAGTTTGTTTTCTAAAGTGCAACTCTATTGTTTCTCAATCATATATTCTTCTGCAGAGATTAAAAAGTCCCCATACACAAATGTAAAATGGTACACATTTGTATGTATGGTCCTACTTCCACAGCTCTGTACCACATTTCTCAAACCAGGAAAACAAAGCGCAGCCGTATAACGGCTACATTCCTGCCTAAGGAAGCCCACAACTGCAGTTAACATCACATTATGATTATTCAGTTAGACAAATGCAGCAGTGTTTTGACAGCTGCATATGCCTATCCTCCCACTTCTCCCAACTCCGGTGCCTGTTCTTTCCCCATCCCATCTTCCAATACATCTGAAAACCAAGAGAGAAATGTACACTAAAGCTAACACACCTACAGCACAGTGTTTGCAGTTACAGGAAGGAAGAAGCAGTATCTGGGCAAATAAAACAGTGGTAAAATAATTATTTCCTGGATCACCTGGCTAGAATTACACCTCCACAGCCATGCTCACTAAACCTATGTCAGCCACCTCCAATTCTTTTGACTTTATAATATAGATTATAAAGCACCTTAGGCAGGGGCTGCAAACACTCTGTGTTCCATTTTGGGTCTAGCACTGTAGGCAGTAAATGAGTAGGCAGTACCAAGCAAAGTATTATTAGACATCATACCTTACAATATTGACTTTGGGTCTTCTTAATCTCATGCGTTGCAGACACCTGGCTGAACAACTCTTCCTCTTGTCGATCTAAAAGATGCAACAAGCCAAGTCACTTTCATAGCTGCTTTCATTTTTCCCTCTTTCCCATCAGGCCCACAGGGCAAGTAGTCTTTTTGCCTGACAGCTATTACAGTAAAGTGGCCAAGGGAGCAGAACCATCAAGCAGTACTTGCCAAGCTTGCGTTTCAGCTGCTCAACCTCTCTCCTGATGCACTCATATTCTTGCCACAGGACTTTCTTGCTGTAATAAAAATTAACAAAACACAACAGTCACATCAGCAACAAGGTAGCAAGGATCACTTCTTCAGAGAAAGATCAAGAAACTCTGAAAATTCAGCCAATGTTTTAAATATCTACTAGCAGATTTTGAAATACAGTAAACTGGCCCTATGTCATTCTGCTGCCTTTAGAGAGTAAGTAAATTAAAGTAACTTAGCTGGCTCTCCATAGCCTACAAATGAAAGGAAGAAGCAAATCCATCCATTTCTAAGTTATTGGAAGTCAATTAGGTAACATGATTTGCTATGAGGAGTCACCTGAGTGGAGAGGACTTTACTTTCTCCAGTAGAATAACTACATTTAAGGAATTTGGCAGAATCCACAGTTTATTAAAACCTTTGCAAACAAATAAAGCCCAAATTCTGAATGACATGCTCTGAACTAAATCTTTTTGCATTTGTTACTATTTTACTCATTGATATCCTGCCTTTCTCCCAACAATGGAACTCAAAGCAGCTTACAACGTATTTAAAAACAATACAAGTTAAAAACTAGCCAAAAACTTCAATAAAAGTATAAATATGAAAGTTATTTAAAAGCTATATATAAAATTATAACAAACTATATACAAACCATAAAAAGGTATTGCACACCATTAAAAGCTCACCCCAGTCAGTTTCTCAGACAGCATAATCATATTTTAAGTTGTCAGAAGGAGAACAAGGACAGAACCATCTTAGCCTCCCTAGAGAGGGAGTTCTAAAGTCTAGGAGCAGCCAACAAGAAGGCTGTCTCCTTTTCCCACGAATGAAACTAAGAAGGGGGTGGGACAGAGAGAATGCCTCTCCAGACAATGCTAGAGCTCTAATGGGCTCATAAGGGAAGATACAGTCCTTCAACTAGCCTGGATCCAAAGCATATATGACTTTGTAAGTCATAACCAGCCCTTTGAATTATATCTGAAAGCTGGAGGGCAGCCAGTGGACCTGTTGCCACAAGGGAGTTGTATACTCCTTGTAACCAGCTCCCTATAGCAATCTGGCTATAGCTCTTTGGGCCAAATTAAGCATTTTGCATATGGCACCTGGAAAAGTACTGCTCTTTGTTGTCTACTACACTGCCCTAAGTTCAATGTGATTCTTAACAGTGGATAAAAACTGTGTGCTTTTGCTTGATAACCCAAATGCTGACCTCTCCAGGATATCCTGCATGACACCAGTGGTGGAAAATGGATCAGGAGTGCAGTCGCCATCTGACTGCTGAAACACCTGCTGCCGAAGGCTACGGAGTTCACTCTTCAGCTCTTCCATCCTGTGTCCCAGCACTGAATCCAAGCCACCCTGCGAATAGTGCCGTAGCCGATCTACCTCCTCTGCAACAGTAAGCAGGATGGGAGAAAAGTATTAGCCAACAATACTCCTCTTGGCTGCTGTAACAGATTAATGTGAGGCAATATATGGATCTTGATACCAACTTATTATTGCAATGTGCTCCACTAATCACTAGAGAAAGATTTGTTACTATTGGGGTTTCACTGAGGCACTACCAGCAAGGAAGCCTTCAGATATTATTCACAAGCAAATTGAGCTAGGAAGCAAAAATGAGAGGCAGATAATGAATACAAACCTGAGCACCAACAACATAGACAGCATTGCTTCATTTATGAAGTAGTGCAGAAGGTGTTGGGGAGAAGAATCCATACACTTAGTTACCTGTGTTCCCATAGATATTATTTTTCAACTTGGGATGTGGCATGCCTATACATGCATCTCCACAGGGCTTTTATATAAGCAAGTGGCTATCTAGATTTATAAAACTTGCCTAAAGTCACATCTAAATATACCATACAAATAGAATCCTTGGACACTCCATATCCATATATGGAATCTACCATTTACACGCTTAATTTTAGTTTTAGTTTACTTTACTTTTACTCCTCATTTAGGGTTGTTGACACATACTGCTGTAGGGACAGTAAATGCCGCAAATGGCTTCCCAACAGGGTTTGTTGAGAACCCTATACCTACTAAGCTTCCAGTTCTCTTGTCTGAAGGGAAGACAGTCTTGCTCCATTTCTACTTTCCCCTTGTTTCTTCCTTCTGCATTCACCACTCATAGTTTTCTCAAGGCCTTGAATTCCTGTCCATTGGCTACTAAATCCCATTTTCTTTACCTATCCTGTCTCTGCACAGCCTACAGTTGGCTTAATCTTAATTGCTATAAAGTTGCACTTGTGTCTTTTAAAAAAAAAGGATACTCTCTGATCAAAACTGTTCTTGCTTCCGTTCTTTGTCTCTTCTGCCTTTTTCCTCATGATTCAGTGTCCAAAGTTTCCTTCATCCCCTCCATTCTGCCAATTACTCTCCACTCTTCCTGCAGCTATCATACTTTTAGGTTTCTAAGCTTCTCTAAGTTCTAGCACCATTTCCTGTTTCCAGCCACGAGCTTGCAGTCCCAGTCAAACTGACCACATTATACTCTCACCCATACTGGACTACAAACTGGTTAGCTTCCTGTACCACTGATAATTGTGAGACTTCACAACAGCTGAGCCCCTCACTGTCAAAACAAGTATCACTGCAAACAGAATAAGCAGATAAGTAGCACAAGCAACACAGGCAAAACTAAATTATAGGATTCTCATGCACTCTACAACTGCACAATAAGCAGCTTTAAAAAATGATATGTATTAATTATTCAGGTTCTAGAAATCAAAACTCTGATACATCACAATTAGGCAGTTTGTAAAAATGTCATACATGTCATACATCTCATCAGGTAATATCTTATTATTTGTTTCCTGAAGATAAATGTGTTAAATACTCTCCACGTGACAACTACAAATAAGTTAACCTGATCCCAAACTCATACCCTTCTATGTAGATTTACGTCAAACGAAGCTTGTCTGAATATGGCTTTGAATTGCCACCTTCCACAATACATGGTCTCACTGCATGCACAGAAGTTGCTATGAAATAACAGTCTATAACATCTTTACCTTGTCAATGATGTTTTCATATTTTAATGGGAAAGGAGTACTCTGGAGAAGGAGTGTACAAATTAAATCACGCCTCATTTCTTAATTGCACCCTTTTTTTCTACATGTACTATGGCACCATTGTGGACTGTCATAGCTTATTAATTTGATGTAGTTTTAAACAGTTTTCTGTTTATCCCACAGATCCCCTACATTTCCTCAACTACCTCCCATTTCCACTTCCTCGATCCCCTTCTTCTCATCACAGATCTTTCTAGCTCCTCAAATACCAGTTATTTCCTTTCATCCTTTTACATATCCCTTCACCCTTTGTTACCACCTTTCTTTCTCCCAGATTTTCACTGACCTATCAGTTCATACCAGTGAACTCTTTCATATGTGGACTGTAAAACTTACAATATACTGTAAGAACGCTGGCATCAGCTCACTTCACTATGTGTCTTTAACTACAGTGAGAGGAAGAATGATACAGAAGCAGTGAAACAGGCATTCTCCTACTTCTATTTTTCATTATTTTTGGCAGGTCTTAGATGTTCTTACATAGATGTGGGAAAGGATATTAAAGAGCACATACTTGGAAATCTTGTGTTGTTCAGTTCTTATACCTCGTTTGTGAGCCTGCTTGCTCATTTTTATCTGCTGGAGAGGCTCTCCTTTGAGTCCTGCCATCCTACATTTTGCAGGAATGCAGTTTCTGTGGCTGCATCCAGACTACAGAGCACCCTCTTAGAAGATCTGTCTCGTTCCCTTCTCTATCTGGCCTTCAGTTTGGTTGCAAAATCTTCTTTTGGCAATCACTTGGGCTGACACACTGTCAATGTTTTAAACTCTCTGCTCCAGGTTTTTATCTCTTCTTTCCTAACCTCCATTTTATCTTGGGCTCTTATATTGTACACATCTTAAAACTGTTGTTGTTAGACGCCTAGAATATTTTAATGGAAAACTAGATACATGTATCTTACAGAGATTCAAGGAAACTGTCTTTCAAGATTTAGACAGAAATCTTTGTTTCGAAGACAAAATAGACGGCTGAGAGAAGACAGCCACTTTGGAAGATGAACTGCAGAACCAGGCATCTCTCTCCTACCTTCCAAGTGATTGATACTTTGCTGCTGTAGTTCCTTCTCCTGTTTCAGATGCTGTACTGCTTGGGTGAGGGATTCTATGACCTGAAGAAAAACAAAGGAGAAACATGGCAACAGTAAATTTCACCTAAATAAGGAGCTCTTAAAGCTCCAGCTGAAACAAAAGATGTCAATAAAACTAAATTTAGCCAAATAAATGCTTAGAGAACGTGTTCTGTTTCTTGGCGGACACCTCACTCTTTATTTGAATTAAAGTTTCTCAAGGAACCAAGGGTAGAATTCAAAATATTTCTTTCTATTCTGTCATCACAGTCTCAGGTGGGCAAAACTGGCAAAATGACCAGGCCAAAGTCACACATTGAGCTTCATGGCTAAAGAGGGTCTTGGAACTCTGGTCTGTTTACGTCTTGCTATGTCTTATGCAGCACTGCTATGCAACACTCTGAATACAGTTTTGTTGCATTTATTGTTGTTTAGCATTGAAAATTCAGTGGTACAGACAACCCCATGCAAAAACAGTGTAAAAGAAAGAAAGTGTTAGTGCATACCCCACAGGCAGGCAACTTTGAGGGTCTACAAACCAATTTTCTAGCCACTGGACTCACTGTGAGTCACATATATCCCTGCAAACCCAAACTGAAAGTGAGTGAGGTCCACTTCCAGTTATTCAAAAATTCTGTAACTTGTTATACGGCAGAATCACTGTTCTTGGACGTACACAAAAGTAAGAACCTCCTTTTTTCCCAACAAACAAGTTTTCAGTAATAGGGGAGGGGGTTGTGGAAGCTAGAAGGCAGTAAAAGCAGGCAAGAATTGCACATGGATTGCGGGCTATTTGTTACCCACTTCTGGAATACAATCAGTTGTGATTAAAAAAACAAACCCTTATCAACCTCCAGCAGGCTAGTGGATGCTTTTTGCTGCAACTCTGAAGCAAGGACAGCTTTCATGGTAGAGTACCATCTAGAAGGATTTCTGGTTGGAGTTTTTACCACATCACCACTCCCGGACAACAGGGGAACAGAGAATTATCCATTTAGGTCCGGAATTCCCCTTATATGCATTTACTTTTCAGTAAATGGTACTATGAATGAGAAGGACCAAGGGAGTAACATCTTCCCCTTGTTGTGAAATGCAACTGTTTAGACTGCAAAATCTGAAGGCCTTATGCCAACAATCTGCTTTCAACGGATTCTTTCTACCTACCTTCAAAAATTATTTGGAGTGCCCAACTGCGTTCCATCAGCCGTTTTACGGCTTGAAGCCAGCTGTCATTCAGTTGAATGTACGGCCTGGATGTGGGCCCTAAAGTATTGGCTTAAACTTTTTTATGCTGGCCCTGAGTCAGGTTATTCGTATCTTGTGATGAGACATAATTATACCACCCTTTGGTCTAAAAATATCAAAGAAAAATTGCAGAGGCTGGGTTTTTCAAATAACTTTCTCATTACATATGATCTGCCCAGGGCGCAGCAGATCTTGGTACGTCGGGTAAAAGATATTGACATACAATATTCTTTATCTTTTGCCCGTACCACTTGCTCCCCAATTAGTTTGGGGTTGTAGTTCAATTTCGAGAGGGGGGCACATTATTTACAAAATCTGACCTTTCCAAAATACCGAGCTGTGTTTACTAAAGCAAGATTTAATGTTATCCCCTCTGCCCTGCTAGAAGGTCGTTTTAAGGGAATTCCCTACTTCGAACGGGTGTGCCCGTGTGGTGAAGGTTCTGTTGAGTCTCTAGAGCACGTTCTATTTTATTGCATTTTTTACAAGAATGAGAGGCTAAGATTAATTCTACCCCTACTGCTTAAGTTTCCAGGTAGGCCTATTAATTGGTACCTGGTGTATCTGTTAAATGATTCTGAGAAAAGCAAAACAGAAGCAGTGGCAAAGTTCCTCCTCTCTGCGGTTAAAACTCGTAGGATTATGATTCAAGTAAAATAAACAGTCCTGCTTATTATTCCTTAAATATTTACATAAATATTTACTTTGTTTTAGTGCCATATGGCTTAGTATTTCTCAATGTATTTGCGAGTGGCTCACATGTTTTATATATAACCTGTTACCTAATGGTCTGTTGGCTGAAATAAAGGTATGATTGATTGCTATAAAAAAAACCAATCTGCTTTCTTAAGAGAAGAAACCTCAATTAGCTTTGGAAATCATAAAAGTGAAGGGTATGTTTAGTCTGCAGAAGAGAAGGTTAAGAGGGGACATGATAGCCATGTTTAAATATTTGAAGGGATGTCATGTTGAAGAGGGAGCAGGCTTGTTCTCTACCGCTCCAGAGACTAGGACAAGGAGCAATAGATTCAGGAGCCCTGGTGATGCAGTGGTTAAATGCCAGTACCGCAAGCCACAAGGTTGTGAGTTCAATCCTGCCGGGCTCCAAGGTTGACTCAGCCTTCCATCCTTCCGCAGGTCGGTAAAATGGTCGGTAAAATGAGTACCCAGCTTGTTGGGGGCATGTATAGAAATGTATCGAAATACATGCTATTTGTAAGTTGTTCGCCACCTCGATCCATATGGAGAGGCGGGATACAAATAAATAAATAAATAAATAAAAAAGCTGCAGGAAAGGAGATTCCACTTGAACCTCAGGAAGAACTTCCTGACAGTCAGAGCTGTCCGGCAGTGGAATATGCTGCCTCGGAGTGTGGTTGAGTCTCCTCCTTTGGAGGTTTTTAAGCAGAGGTTGGATGGCCATCTGTTGGAAATGCTTTGATGGGTGTTCCTGCATAGCAGGGGGTTGGACTCGATGGTCCCTGGGGTCTCTATGATTCTATGGAACCTTCTGATTAAGATGGATCACTGGCGTCGCTCGCAGTGTACTCTTCCTGGAATCAAGAGCTAAGTAAGTCTCTTTGCCCAATTAAGACCAAGACAGCTGAATTTAAAAACTTGAGTTGATGTTTTAAAAACAGATAACTAAGAATTATAAAATCTAAGTTTATTTATTGAGTATCTTGAATTGTATCTTACTTGCAAAAAGGAAAACAAATAAGGAAAGTGAAGGAAATTAAAGCATGAGAAAGAAGTGTTATCAGCTGACACTGTTTTGTTTTGGCAGCCTCTAGCCAGATTCCAGGGAAGCTAACTATAAATTCTATAATTGCTGGATTGAGTGAAAAATGGAAGATGGAACAGTTAGAAGGCCTTCTACAGGGATAATGGTGCAAATATGTCAAGATTTTACATCCATGATTGACATTATGAAGCAAGAATTCAACAAATTGAAATGAGAGATAAGAGAGAAATACAGAAGATACAGAAAAATATCAAAGTGGACATGGAAGTGAAACAAGATGGAATGCAGATGGGCAGGCAGAGAAAACAGAACCAGAGCTCAAAGGGAGAGTTACTGCTCTTTGACCAGGAGAGTTTGGTTGATTAAATGGAGATCATGCCTCATGGACAGGGAGAAGGGGAGTTGAATTTAATTGGGATCTCTATGCAAACTGAACAAAAACAAAACAACAAAACAGGATGTTTTTTCAAGATTTTTTTGAATCATATGTGATGGCTTATTTACCCAGTGAAACTGAAGGAGAAGGAAATATGTCTAAAATAAAGATGTCTCAGGATAGTGCTTTTGAAGATATCAAGAAAAGGATGTTTTTCTGTGAAGCGGGGAATCAAATTTAAGATGAAGATTTGGTAATAGATTAAGAATGATAAATGGACTGGTCTATGGATTCTGTAATGGTCTTTACAATATAAATGGTATAGATGTATTTAGGATATGGATACATGTGGAACTATTAACTAGTGAAAATAACAAATAATTTAAGTCAGCAGTATTTAGAAAAAATAGTTGATTATTTAGCAGCATTAAGGTCATTTACAATGTAATGCTTCTTTATTACACAAATAGGTTGTACGAGAATGTAACAGAAGCTAAAAGAAGGGATATGGTGTTACACACATAAACAAAAACGGATAGTTCATATGTTTTCCCTTTAGAAAGTATGAATTGGGGAAGCAGGAAGAAGAAAACATTAGATTTCTTTTTGAGTGATTTGGAGTGGTGTGGAGTAGGTTATATGACATCCAAAGGAAGGAAGTGGTCAATTATTTTTTCTTTTCTTTCCCTTTCTTTCTTTTCTTTCCTTTTTTAATCCATACGTTAATTCATAGGCCTTTTTGTATGCTTGGACATTTCTTTTTTCTTTTTTTATATACTCATTTATGTATTTATAGTGTTTGTTTTGCAAAATGTTCATAATCCCTTCACAACCAAGAGCAGGCATCTTATGTATCATTGCAGTGCTGATTACCTGAGCTTGAGAATGCAGTTGCTTAGTGATTGCTGAAAGCTCTTCAGTGGCCATTCTGCAGCACGGGTGAGCTTCACATGTAAAATGCAGGGGTGGCGCTCCAGTCTGTGGCTCAGTCAAAATAGCACTCTCAGTATTTATTCTACCCAGCAATAAATCAGCTATGAGGACAGAAAACAACAAATCTGACCAGTCTACCAAGCATAGTAACCATCTATAATATTTTATTTGCCTCAATTCACAAGATTGTCTAAAACAGTAATTGCTCAGGCCCACAAAGTCTAACGGGGAAGACATCAGAGCCAAGAAATCACTGGACACAGTGCCATGTAGATCTAGTCTTCTATTTTTGCCTGATTTCTAACCTTGCCTTGACAGTAGACATTTTTTTAATGGTATGTAGCTTCTAGGGTTATATTGTTAAAATCCTTCTTAGTTTCCATTGGAGCTCCATAATTAAAGAATAAACTCTGACATCTGGCAGTTTGTGTTCAAGAAGCAAAAATGTATTTTGAAATACATATTTTCTTCACCTGGACCCAATTTCATTAAAAGTATAAAAAGGAAATATAACACATCTATTAAAATAGCCAGTCTGACCAACTTGATAAATGAAAGTATACTGGGACAACTGGAGAAGTCTGTAAGCGTAAGCTCTCTTGAAAGTATAGATGTAACTTCCATTATGGCACTGTAGGTGAGGACCCCCAGATATCACTTTGATATCAAAGAATTTGGCCTTAGCTGGACTGTTTTCAGTCACCCCACTCCACATGTTTGCGAGGTTCTCCGGACAAGCACGGACAGAGCGTGGTCGCTAATGGCTTTCACATTCCAGACTCTATTGAGGCCAGCAACCCCAGCTGCGCTCGTAGCTTCAGGGAACTTCCACTTGCAAACTTCACAATAGCTGCGCGGCTCTCAGCTGAGCCAGTCCAGTAAACAAGACATTTACATACTGACCAAACTATTGTTGTCAAGCGTTAAGCTCATCATGCTAAATTTGACCTTTCCAAATCCTCTGTCCAGCGCCAAAACTCCTTTTGTTCTCACCTGGTTTGCCATAGCCAGTAGGCACAAACTCCCCTATAAAAACCCCTCATTTTCAAATGGTCTTCGGACTACTTTGGACTGCCATCCCGTCTTGCTGCTGGTTGTCTAAGGAACTCCCCTCAGCCAGCCACGCTGAGCTTTCTTCTTCAGAACCTCATCTTTCTCTCCAGGACAACGAGACCAGGTGTCGTATTACCCATCCCTACGCTCTCCAATTCTGCTTTCCAGTTAGTTAGTGTGTGTGTGTTGTTTATTTTCTGTTTGTTTTTCAATAAAACTGTTATTTTTGGCTACTTTAAAACTTGCGTGCCTGTTCCCTGACCTGAAGCCGTATACATTGGGTTTAAAGATCCTTGCAAAGTTACCCTGCCTCTTGTTAGCCAGGAGCGTGCTCCAGCTAATTTCCCCCAATTGGTATTTTATTTGGCAATCTGGGCACCCCTCCTGGGACCCCCCAAACACACAGGGTAACACAGAGAAGAGATCAAAGGGAGAATTGAGTACTTGTAAATATGGTTTGAAAAGAATCAGCAAGCAAAATTAATTAAGCTCAGGATACAGTAAGTTTCAGTGCATACTCCAGGACATGAAATGGTATTGAGTCCATTGCTCCTCTGAGTATGTGATATTCCTCACGCTAAATAAAATAAACAGTTCCTCTTCAAGGCAGCTTTCCTTCCATCTGCAGCCCTTCACCGTAAATACACTAACTTACCAGTAAAAACAAATCATGTTTCTTCCTCTCTCTCTCCCACCCAGAGCAGAGCTGCAATATAGGGCCTCTTGCCAGCATCAGTATAAAATTGAAACTGCAACAGCCTAGCAATCCACCTAGTCCAAACATCAGCTCAATAGTTAATTATCTGGGACAGACACCCCTGCTACTCCTCAGTCTGTGATTAGTTAACTACCCTATGAGAACTTATTGACCAGGTCTGTCAGTCTCTTCTTCTTCCTATTCCCTGTTGCTTCTTCCATTACATTTCAGCTATTTAAAAGGAAAACTTATTGTTCAAACAGATAGGGGAGATGCCAATGAATTTCAGAGACAGATTCATTCAGTACACAAAATAGACATTACACCTTAAACATGAACATTAGACTTGTTGGATCAGATCAAGGATTATCCTGGGGTGGAGAACCTATCTCCCCCACCTCCCAGTTATCACTGGTCTCTAATTCTCACCATCAAAACCAGTGGCTGGGGGAATAGGATTTGTCAACAACTGAGGACCGTAAGTTCCCCCACTCCTGGCCACTTAGTATTCAATGTCCATAACAGTCAATGAGATACCACTAGGTGCTCATATGCAGTTTACGGCCTTCCTTCATTGCTTGCTCCTAAGATTTATAACAATCTGAGTCAAAAGAGAGTTGTTCCACTAAAGTTCCTGCTGGAAAGGCTTTGTTTCATTTTGTGGTTTAGGAAATTCAAGGCATTATGAACGTTTTTATTCCAGAAGTAGTGTTTCAGAGATACAAAATTATTCTTACCTTTGGAGGTAATGCTGGTTGCGTTCAGACGCTGCTGTAACAAGCAAGATGAGATAGCAAGTTATAGCACATTTTGAATATTGTAATCAGAAACAATGTATTAATCACATAAACATAAGTTGTTGCTATGTAGCATCAAATTCACTAGCATGTGCTGCACGAATATCCAAAAAGCAGCTGGAAAGAAGAAATACTCTCATGTATTATTACACTGACTTCAATAGGCCTATGGCAGTAACATTCAATAGTGAAAAATGCTGCAAACTGCAACCTAACATCATTTAGAGAGCCACATGATTTCCAGTACCTGTGTTATTATTCTACAGGGAAGGAGGCCTTTCTGAGACATCCCAGTTTTGCATGAATTGTAAGTTGGGGAATACAATTCAAGTACAATCCAAGCACAGTTAAAAGTTTCTGATTCATTTTCATGAGAAGCCCCACATATAGAGCACTAAAATACTGTAACACTAGATAACAAAGATAAGCATACTGGATGAGCTTGGTAAAAAGTACTTTGAGCTACAGCAGCAGTTCATAATTTTTATTTATTTGTTATATTTATTTTCCACTTTTCCTCCAATGAGCTCAAGGCAGTATCTCCTCCTCATCACCTGCTTGTCACAACAACCCTTTGAGGCAGGTCAGGCTGAATGAAGGTGACTGGTCCACGATCAGCCATGGGTCAGTAGAACCTGGATCTCCCAAATTACATTCTATGTCCTAAATTGAATTGCTATAGTAGATCCATTGAAACAGTGGGATTTACAAGAGTGCTGACATCATCCATCAATTGAGTCAATAGCTCTACATAGTTAGTATTGGCAAGTGGAATTAGGCTCAGTGCCTTAGCCAGTAGTACATTACTCTGGATAGCCTTGCTAACTGCACCAAAAATAGTACTCACGCATCTACTTCCACCATGCCATCATCTGTGCCACCTTTTGCTGACAGACAAGCTGGCAAGAGAGCAACCGGCTTGACTATAAACATCAGGCCACCATCCATCCCTACTAGTCATCTCGTCTTTGACTGCCTTTTTGGGGGGTTATGTTTTCTTTTGTGGGGGGGTGTTGTTCAATAAATTGTTTTAAAAAAACAATTAAAAAAAAAGCCAGCAAGTTGCAATGATGTCAGTTGAAGACATCACAAGTACCTCTGCCCAGTGTTGTTCAACCCTCCCTCCACTCCTCCCTCCTTACTGTTCCTATTGGTGATATCCCATCCTGCCTTGCTTTTTCTAGTGGGAAAGGCTGGCAGAAGAACCTTTCTACAGGGAGTTACTTCATGGGCCTTCAGGAAACAGTATCTGGCCTTCTCAGTGCCTTTCCTCCCCTAAAAGAAAAGGAACATTTCTCCTAGATTGGCCACTCACAGTATCATGGTGAGCAGCTCTATTGAAACCTGGCAGCCTCCTGTAGAACAAGTTCAGATGCTGAATTATTCCCCAGCCAAGAATAATATGTCTAGAAGAGGTCTGTACCCAGTCTAGCCAGGTATTTCAGTGTGTTGTGAACTTATCAATTTGTCTTATCTGAATTATGCTTGAAATAGCTACTTCAGAGACCATAACATGATTTGTCATTTCTCATACTGATTATTCAAGGCCAAGTGGGTGCCATCCAATAACTGATGACAGAGAGCAACTTGAGTAATTCACATTATATTGCAGTGCCCTTCAGTGTGGAAAAGGAGCAACTAGAATACAGCAACCAGTTTTATGTGCTTACACTGACCTCTAGACAAACTAGACAAAGTAAATTAAATAAATAAAAAATAAATAAAAAGAAAAAATACCTAAGGAAAAGATTTGAAGATGACACAGTAAAACTAGATGAGCAATGATTTGGTAATGTTTCACAGTTATAACAATTTAAA
The DNA here is from genome assembly GCA_948474755.1 of Ctenosaura bakeri. Classification (NCBI taxonomy): domain Eukaryota; kingdom Metazoa; phylum Chordata; class Lepidosauria; order Squamata; family Iguanidae; genus Ctenosaura; species Ctenosaura bakeri. The sequence goes on from CAOLHI010004215.1 coordinate 127,347, forward strand.
TAAAGTACAATCCACCTAGGCTTTAGGTGTCCTATATCTTAATCCAATGCTTGATTCTACCTTTTTAAACATTCTAACACACTAAAAATACCCTGCACAAGCAAAGAAAGCCAACTTTAGCAATCAGTCTAGAAATCTCAGCAGTCTTGAAAGCTAGTAGTAAAGACTCATTCTAGAAAAAATCTAGAAACTAGAAAATATCAACATATTTTCCCCTCAAAGAACACACAAACTATGTGATACTGTCTAAAAAATTTTAGCAGAAACCTGTATTCAGAAAATCAGTATCTTTCTTCAAACAGGTGAGCAGCAATCTACATGTTGCTCTGTAGCTAAACTTGCCTTAATCTTGGCCATGTTGCTGTCTGCTTCAGTCAATATAGAGCTGAGCTGTGTGTTCCAATCCATGATGCTAGCAAAAAGATGCTTTTAACTCAGTTGATGGCGATTTGTAACCTGGGAGCAATCCTTGGCTAGAACTGAGTCCCAACAGAAGGGAAGAGTGCCTACAAAAGCAGCAGGAGAACATCTTTACTTTCCCTTCCATAATCTGTACCAGATTTCATCACAGCAGATGGAAAAAGAATACCAAGAAAGAAAGACTTGAAAACTG